>SNQJ01S0018893.1:47430-66092 GCA_010110895.2 Picea sitchensis
ATTAAAAATAAACTACTTATTAAATATCTTATTAATTATATTTAAACAGTAATTATGTTCATTTTATTTCCAATTTAACAACTCTCAAATAAGTAAAGAAATATAAACCCCAATTTTATTTTGAATTTATTGACCTTTCTAAAATAAAAAAAATTAAAAAGCTTTTTCTTAATAACATTTCTCTAATTCTTTCTCACATCACATCTTTTTTTAAAATTTAAATTTTCTATAATGATTATAACTCAATAAAAAAATTAATTAAAATAGAAAAAAAAATCATCTCTTTTATATTTAAATATAATATTAAAATATATCTATATAATAGTTATCGTAATGGCTTAGCCATATAATAGATATTGTAATGGCTGAGCTACCCAGCATAGAGTTTTAATATAATTTAAGTGATTCTAATGGTTGGGCTGACCAGCATAGATTTTTAAAAGGATTACATAACTATTGATTTGACAAATACCCATCATCAATTTTCTCCAGTAAAATGTTCACCCATAGCCATATCAAGTAATAACTATGAACATAAAAAAAACTTGCTGCAACAAATGAATGTTCTGGATAGGGATAAGTTTTTTCACTACAACATGCATGCCTGCCTTCCTTCATGCTATTTAAACAAAGAAAAGAATGAAAATTGCGAACTAAAACCACAACAAATTAAACTCCCCAGAACTCCCCGAGCTTTAAACTATGCCCATTAGCATCGATATCCTTCATGGTATATTGGTTCTTAAGGAATCATAATATCCTCCAATGCCATCCTTCTCGCAACACTCTATACAATTCAAGTACAATTCTTTTTGCTTAATTTAACAGCTAGATTGGAAGCATCTATTCTATGTTTGTTTTCCGTTCGTCCCAGGCTTAGTAAAGCTAGCTTTTATGGATCGTTCTGGCTGTCATCACCAATTCGACAACACATTTCAAACATCTATTAGTGTGTATTGAAACAAAGAAAATAACATTAAATGTAAATAAAGGCAATGCCACATTAAAATTTAATATCAAATACTATATGATAAGAAAGTAGCATCCATATTATACATAAACATCTAGACCAGCTGAGAGGATAGCCGAGGAACGTCGGTACCAGTGAGCGGGCTAATGCTTCTCATTCTTATCATGGAAGTAACGAAATCCTGTAAGAAGGTGCTTGGATTCCTACCAGGAACTTGGTCGGACCCTCAATTATTTTGCAGACCTTTCAAATAGCTGTTGTCGAACAAGTCTTTTTGACCTGCGATCGAGAGGCGCCACCGTGGGATTTTACTGTTCCGAATGCTCCAATTTCTGGAAATTCACAATTCATGAAAATTTTGGCGCTGACGAAATGGAACTGAATTTAATATATACCAGAAACACAGATGCGCGAGCTGCAATAGCGAGCATATCTGCGCAGGACACAATTTGGTTGCATTTGTTCTCCAAAGCTGCCTTCACCGCGTCTAGCCTATGCGATTTTGGGAAGCTTGCACACAGATGTTTCGATATTTATAGAGGCTCTTCTTTCCGGGGCAAGAATGAGAAGAACTGTAACAGAAAACGGATGTGTATTTTAACGTCTGGTAACCGCTGGCCACCACTCGCGTAACTGGCTCGCACTGGTTACAGAAATTTTGCCACAACTGTCACATCAAACGTCTTCGTAACCGAAACAGTTAAGTTTTAAGTTGTTAGTATTTTTTTTAAAATGGGTATTTTAACGTCTTCGTAACCGAAATAGTTAAGTTTTAAGTTGTTATTTTTACGTCGAAAGTCATATACCTATTGATAATTGATAATGAACATAATTAATTATCTTTTAATCTAAAATTAGAATTTGATAGCTAACAATTAAAGATGCTGGCATATTCATTTTTTAACTGTACATTTCATTTTCTATCGCGCCTTTCAACATTCATCAACCAAGGTTTTGAATAACTGTGCTAATTATTTTTAAATGGATATTTTTGACAACTACGATGTAACTGATTGTGGCTGTACATTTATCAGGCTTCGCCTTCAATATAGTCACGAAGACTCTTCAAGGTCTGACCAGATTATAAGATGTTATTACATATATAGGTTTTATCATGTGTCAATAGATATCAAATCACCGATAAACAAAATAAAAATTATCTCTATATAAAATAAAAATTATCTTTATATACAAAGTTTATATAAAATCATCTATAAGAATTCTTTCTGTATATAAAGTTTATTTAAAATTATTTTACTAAGATAAATATTAAAATATTTTTTAGATGCTATATATCAACTCTTATTGAGCACTAAATGCATGTAGGTCATATTTCATTTTAGAAAGTGTTTTTGGCATACTACATTGTTTTTTGTTTTCAATTGCTATATATATATATATATATATATTAAAATAGGTGGACATAAAAATATTTTATTTATGGCTTACATTGAAATTGTTTTTTCTTATTAATATTTTTTTTTAAATGTCTAATGTCAACTTCATATTGAGCTTTAAAGGAATTACACAAAATAAGATTTTTTTTACTTTCAATTACTCTAGCTTTACTATATATATATGGTTGATATAGTTCTATTATTTTAATTAAGGTGAATATTGAAATATTTTATTTATGATTCACATTTAACATATATTTTTTTAAATATCACATATTAACTTCATGTTAAACATGAAAGTAAACCCCTTTAAATACAATTAATAAAGATTTCACTCTTGAATTAAATAGATGTTCAATAACAAAGATTCACTTACATTAAATTGATGTTCAATAGCAAAGATTCACATACATTTATGTATTAAGTATTCAAGATCTCATATGTATTAAGTATTCAAGATCTCATGTATATTGATGGTGGATTTCCATTTTCAAAAGAAAAAGAAAAGTATAAACACTTATATGGCTCTTCATCCATTTATTGAAAACATACATAAAACGAAGAAAGAATTATTCAGGCTCGTGTTTATGTTTGATAACACTTTTAGTTGTATAATGAATAAGAGAAAACACTCAGAATAATGGAGAATTAGTTGTGGAAATTAGTTGAGGTTGGTCGAACCGTTTCAAACTGTTTCCAACCCGTTCTTCATCTTACATTACATAGATGTTCAATAACAAAGATTCACTTACATTAAATTGATGTTCAATAGCAAAGATTCACATACATTTATGTATTAAGTATTCAAGATCTCATGTATATTGATGGTGGATTTCCATTTTCAAAAGAAAAAGAAAAGTATAAACACTTATATGGCTCTTCATCCATTTATTGAAAACATACATAAAACGAAGAAAGAATTATTCAGGCTCGTGTTTATGTTTGATAACACTTTTAGCTGTATAATGAATAAGAGAAAACACTCAGAATAATGGAGAATTAGTTGTGGAAATTAGTTGAGGTTGGTCGAACCGTTTCAAACTGTTTCCAACCCGTTCTTCATCTTATATATACATTGTAAATCTCATTGATTAACTTGAACGAAGCTTTGTCTTTTCTTACCTAGTCTCCAAGTGTTGGGAGTTGGTTTTTATCCTTCCTTTCTTAAGTTGGTATCAGAGCCCGAGAGAGGAGAGCCTCTGTGGCTGTTGGATTGGATCCTTTTGTTGCTGTTGCTTCTCATAGAACTGGATGAATCCCGCAAGAGGATCGTTGTCTGCGTTGAAGGAGGCAGTTCTCTGTTTGTTGAGGAGGATTGTTGTTGGTGCATCTAGAAGGAGAGAGGTAGATTGTCTCAAAGGGCGTGGAGCATATCTGCGTAGCATGGAAGAGAGGTGTAGAGTCAAAATAGAAGTCCAAATAGGGTGAGTGAGATCGAAGTGTTGAAGAGGTAGATTACACCAACTGCCATTGTTGTTGGGCAGATCGTTGCTCTCATCTAGAGAATAATCACAGACTTGGCCATGGAAAAATCACGCTCAGCAAGGAAGAATCGTGTGGATCGATAAAGGCAAGAAAGGGTATATGGTTTTGATATTTGAGTCTTATAATTATATATGGACCTAACAATATCTAAAGCAGCCAGATAATTTGTAAAGAAGTAAAATAAAGTGTTCTATTTTAATTTTAAAGGAGGCCTTGAGATTTATTTTTGGCATTTATAGTAACAACACAAATTTGTAGTATAGAGAAGTGAGCCATTGAAATAAGGTAATTTCCAAGTTCCTTAGAGTACGAAAGCAATTGCAAGGAGTAAAGGGTCATTTGTTTGTCATTCTTGCGTTTGATCGTTGCTTTGGAGAGGAGTTTGTTGTGTGAAGTAGTTTGCAAGGATGCCAAATCCGCCAGTAGAAACCTACCTCAACGAAGCCAACAAGCTAGATGGCTCGAATTTCATCAATTGGAAATTCAAGATGTAAATCTTGATGGAAGGTTATGGCATATGGATGATCACGAAAGGAGATGAAGCACATCCCGATGCAGCTGCAATTGTGATAGCAGCAACAATCCTAGATTGGGATAAGAGGAAGAAAAAATCCAAGGTATTGTTGAGAATGTTTGTTAAAGATAGCATAATTCCACATATTAGAGATGCTAAGAATTCTAGTGAAATGTGGAAATCACTTAAATATTTGTATCAAAATAATAATACAAATCACATTCTTTTCCTAAAGAGTAAATTGCTAAGTAGTAAAATGGATATAAATGAGTTTGTTAGTACTTTTCTTGGGCGAATTAAAGAAATGAAAGATAAATTGGGAGGTATAGGAGAAACAGTGTGATCTTGCGAGAGGAAGAGAGGCACATGAATTTGAAGCCTCGAAATTCAAGCTTAGCACTATAGACAAAGAAGAGATTCCCTAAAGGGAAACCAAGAGAAGGAGGCAAGGAGGAAGTTCATTTCAGAGAAAGTCAAATCCAAATCAAGGTATGCCATCAAATAGAAATGAACCTAAGTGATTTTATTGTGGTAGGACTGGGCATCTTTCCAGAGAATGTTATAAGGAGAAAAATGATGATGAGGTTAGGCATAAAAATAGAAAACATTAAGGACACTTTGCAAAAGAAAACCTGAATATTGATCCAAAATATCTCAAATTGTTTGTGTACAATGTTGCGTTGTCTATTGAAACTGATGATGTTGATGCATGGTTTCATGATTCTGGTGCTTCAATTCACATGACATGTAACAAGAATTGGTATATGACCTTTAAAGAAACACATAATGGTGCCTATATTTATCTTGGAATGATCGCTCTTATCAAATAATTGGTATATAACCTTTAAAGAAACACATAATGGTGCCTATATTTATCTTGGAATGATCGCTCTTATCAAATCCAGGGATATGGAGATATTCTAGTAACACTTCTGAATGGTACTATTAGACACATTTGCAATGTTGCGTATGTCCCTGGGATAAATAAAAAGTTGATTTATGTGTCCACCATTACATATCACAATTTGAAGGTCAAATTCTTCAAGAAACATTGTATAGTGAAGGACTTGCAGAATCATTACAGTATTGTTTCCTTAGGAGTCATAGTTGGAGGCCTATGCAAACTTGATGTCACCAACAAGAATCATCAAGCTTTAACTTCTGCGACTATGCCTATAGAAACTCTTTGGCACCAAAGGTATGGTCACATTAATTATCATGATTTGTTGTTATTACAAAAAAAAAGTATCGTTGAAGGAATCCCTATGTTGAAGAATGAGTATGCTACTTGTGAAGGTTGTGCATTAGGAAAGATGCACATGGATGAATTCTCTTCTAGTCAGGCAAAAAAGAGATCTATTGGAACTTGTGCACATTGAATTATGTGGACCAATGCAGACAAGGTCGCTAGGAGGTGCTTATTATTTTTTGTTATTTATTGATCGTTGCACAAGATATTTATGGATTTATTTCCTTAGGAAAAAGAGTGATGTTTTTTAATACTTCAAGGAATTTAAAAACATGGTGGAGAAGCAAACAGGAAAATGATCAAGGGGGAGATTACATATTGGGGAACTTCATCAAGCATTGAAAAGATCATGGAATAGTACAACAATTTACAGTACCCTGCACTCCACAATAGAATGGAGTTGCAGAAAGGAAAAACAGAACTCTGGTGGAGTGTGAACGAAGTATGATGAAAGGTAAGAATATCTCAAGTGTTGTTTGGCATGAGGCCATTAGAACTATTGTTTACTTAAAGAATAGAAGTCCAACAAGGTGTCTTGATCATAAAACTCCTTTCGAAGCCTTGTATGATTCTAAACCAACAGTTAATAATTTGAGGATATTTGGGTGTAAGGATTTTTCACACATTCCAAAGGAGAACAGGAAGAAGCTTGATGTTAAAGATATCAAATGTATTTTTATAGGGTATTGTTAAGAATTTAAAGCATATAAGTTGTTTGATCCATATATTCACAAAGTGTTTGTAAGTAGAGATGTAATTTTCCATGAGCGGACAAAAGGAAATAATGAAGACAACGGTCATGAAAGATGGCATGTACTTCTTGAAGATGAGGAAGTCAAAGAATATAAGAAGCAACAGGAAAAGGCAGTCAATGACATGGATACATCTAGCAGTGAAGAAGAATCTTCACAAAATGGAGAAGAAGTCACCAGCCAATCGAGAAGATCTTCACGACAAGTTTGTCAACATAAAGATTATTCCCTAATGAGTAATATTTCAAATATCATAGAACCCATGAGTTTTAATGAAGATAATGAGCATGAAGAGTGGAGAAATTCAATGGAGGAAGAATATGACTCTATAATGAAAAACAAAACTTGGGAATTGATTGAATTTCCTAAATATAAAAATCCCATAAGATGTAAATGGATATACAAACCTAAATTCAAAGAAGATGGTAGTATAGATAAATATAAATGAAAAATGATGGAGAAAGGGTATTCACAGAAAGAGGGCATTGATTATGTAGAAAAATTTGCACCAGTAGCTAAATTAAACACTATAAGAATGTTAATTGCACTAGCTACAAAACACCATTGGAAGCTTCACCAATTAGATGTAAAGTATGATTTTCTGAATGGTGAGTCAAAGGAGGAGGTTTACCTTACTCAACCAGAGGGCTTTGTAAAAAGTGGTGAGGAACATTTAGTATGTAAATTAAAGAAAGAATTGTATGGGAGCATGAAGAGTGGAGAAATTCAATGGAGGAAGAATATGACTCTATAATGAAAAACAAAACTTGGGAATTGATTGAATTTCGTAAAGATAAAAATCCCATAAGATGTAAATGGATATACAAACCTAAATTCAAAGAAGATGGTAGTATAGATAAATATAAATGCAAAATGATGGAGAAAGGGTATTCACAGAAAGAGGGCATTGATTATGTAGAAAAATTTGCACCAGTAGCTAAATTAAACACTATAAGAATGTTAATTGCACTAGCTACAAAACACCATTGGAAGCTTCACCAATTAGATGTAAAGTATGATTTTCTGAATGGTGAGTCAAAGGAGGAGGTTTACCTTACTCAACCAGAGGGCTTTGTAAAAAGTGGTGAGGAACATTTAGTATGTAAATTAAAGAAAGAATTGTATGGGAGCATGAAGAGTGGAGAAATTCAATGGAGGAAGAATATGACTCTATAATGAAAAACAAAACTTGGGAATTGATTGAATTTCGTAAAGATAAAAATCCCATAAGATGTAAATGGATATACAAACCTAAATTCAAAGAAGATGGTAGTATAGATAAATATAAATGCAAAATGATGGAGAAAGGGTATTCACAGAAAGAGGGCATTGATTATGTAGAAAAATTTGCACCAGTAGCTAAATTAAACACTATAAGAATGTTAATTGCACTAGCTACAAAACACCATTGGAAGCTTCACCAATTAGATGTAAAGTATGATTTTCTGAATGGTGAGTTAAAGGAGGAGGTTTACCTTACTCAACCAGAGGGCTTTGTAAAAAGTGGTGAGGAACATTTAGTATGTAAATTAAAGAAAGAATTGTATGGACTGAAACATGCACCTAGGTCATGGTATGAGAAGATAAATTCCTTCTTTCTTCAGCAGGGTTTTATGAGGAGCAAAAGTGATCCAAATCTGTATACCAAGTTTGATGAAAATGGGCACATTGTATTGATTTATTTATATGTTTATGATTTAATTATTACAGGAAATTCAGAAAAATTGATTAGTGGAATTAAGAAGCAGATGTTGCAGGTATTTAAAATCAAAGATCTTGGTGAGTTACATTACTGTCTCGTTCTTGAAGTATGGAGAAATGTTGGTCAAACCTTTGTGTCTCAAGGAAAATATGTCAGAGAAGTACTTTACTCTGATGATGGTTTGAAGGAGATAAATGATACAGTGTATAGACAGATGGTGGGAATCTTGAACTATCTCACTACAACGAGACCTGACATAGCATACTTTGTTAGTGTGTTAAGTCAGTTTATGGCTAAACCTCTAGAAAGCCATTGGAATGTAGTGAAAGGGATACTCATGTATCTCAAAGAAACAATTGATTATGGAATTAAATATACTTGTTCGTTAGATCTTGATCTGACAAGTTACTTAGATTCTGACTGGGTCGGCAATCCAGATAATCAGAGATCTACTACAGGTTATGCTTTTGGCATTAGATGTGGGATTGTTTCTTGGAGTAGTAAGAAGCAACCTATTGTATCTTTGTCATCCACTAAGGCAGAATATAAATCATTGTGTGCAGCAACTTGTGAAGTTGTTTGGTTGAGAGGACTACTTCAAGATGTTGGAGAAGAACAAAAGAAAGCTATGATAATCAAATGTGATAACTATAGCTCAATCAAGTTGTCAAATAATCCATTTTATGATTCAAGGAAAAATCATGTTGATACTCAATTCTATTTTGTTCGAGAAAATATGCAATCTAATGACATTGCTTTAATGTATTGTAATACTAGTGAAAATGTTGTTGATATTTTCACTAAGCCTCTTGGGAAGATAAAATTTGAACTATTTAGGGAGATGTTAGGTGTGGATGCCAATCCTTTCTCCATTAAAGGGGAGACTTAGAATAATGGAGAATTAGTTGCTGCAATTAGTTGAGGTTGGTCAAACCATTTCAAATAGTTTCCAACTGTTTTTTATCTTAGATATACATTGTAAATCTCATTGATTAAATTGAACGAAGCTTTGTCTTTGATTCCCCGGTCTCCAAGTGTTGGGATTCAGTTTTTGTCCTTCCTTTCTTAAGTGAAACTACACTCTATATTTGTCCAGACATCTCCCTCTCCCACTATGAATATAACAGATGAGAGCATCTTGTTCCCATGAGTAGAATGAAAAGATTTCAACCTTCTCTCATTTCAAATAAAGTAACACTCGTGTGTGTGTATGACCATATGTTAATTAACTCTGAATTTCATTAGAGTTCTATATAAACTAGCCAAACAACACAAGCCATTCCTGATTCTTGACATTTTTCACGGTACAATTATAAACAAGGTTGTATGACAGCATATACATGCAGTAATGCAACATATCAGTACATTGATATTTATTCCAGGTTTGAAAATTATGTCTACATTTGCATTTATTATTAATTTTTAATTTATTTATTATTTTATATAATAAGTGAAAAAGATTTAAAGTAAAATATGGTTTAATTTATTTATTATTATTATTTTTTAATTTATTTATTATTTTATATAATAATTAAAAAAAATTACTTCATAATATATTAAAAAGTCCAATACTAAAAAAATACTTGAAGCTACAATTGTTGTTCCTTAACTGTTAATTAAGGAAATTACCAAAAAATAAAAATAGTGGTTGCATGGAGCATGAGTAAATAGAGGAAATTACCAAAAAATAAAAATAGTGGTTGCATGGAGCATGAGTAAATAGAGGTGAGAATTAAAAAAAAATAAAAACAGTGGTTGCATGGTTGCATGGAGCATGACTAAATGGGGTGAGAATCCTCCTTTACATATTTTTTCCATTTTCACAGCATGTATTATATTAATAATATGTCAATTTATTTTTAAATATTGGTTATATATATATATATATATATATATATATACATACTACCTCTTACACTACTTACATAGAATTTGAAAATCCCTATAGTTGTTTTTTTTGGGGCTAAATTTACATAGAATTTGAAAGGCATTGAAACATTTGAGGCGGATATATGGTTCTGGCTTCCTTCAAAATCAATGCTTGTGCTTTTTGTATTTGCAGTCGAAATAATAAGCCTTACCAGAGTACTGCGGATCACAGCTATTGAAATCAATGAACTTCCATGAGCGATTATCAAAATGATACCCTAAGGCCTGCATCTCAAGAAAATAACAACACAAATTGTTTCCAAATTAATGGAACTTGGATCCAAATCAAACTTTATGTGCACCAGTGAGAGAACATTTTAGTCACTCTAAAGCTCATGGACTTCAGATCTATGAATCAATAAAAAACAAAATTCAAAGGAAATATCCAGTGTAACAACAAAACTATACCTTTCGAGGAAAAGCACCGGTATACTAATTAAATGTTCATCGCCATGATGCTAGAATTCGTGGCCTTGTTCCAACGAAAAGGCATAATGAAGAAAAATAGAACTGTGAAATTAAGAAAATTAGAGGCTTTTCCAGGTGACTTTGCAGGAAAAACAAAGCCACTGAGTGCTCTTTCAACTGTAATGCGTTCTTATCTTCTTCACAAATTTAAGAAGATATGCAACCAAATACCCTGCAATTACAAACCTATAAAATACAGAAGCGTGGAAACGATAGCAAGGTTGGGATGTTGTTGATTTCCTTTGATGGACCCGCCAAAAGTCGTCAGTCTTAGGATATAATCCACCAGAAGCTATAAAATTAAACAAATTATATTGAGTCAAGCATTAGTGATCTAAACAAGGTGTCTACTACNCACAAATTGTTTCCAAATTAATGGAACTTGGATCCAAATCAAACTTTATGTGCACCAGTGAGAGAACATTTTAGTCACTCTAAAGCTCATGGACTTCAGATCTATGAATCAATAAAAAACAAAATTCAAAGGAAATATCCAGTGTAACAACAAAACTATACCTTTCGAGGAAAAGCACCGGTATACTAATTAAATGTTCATCGCCATGATGCTAGAATTCGTGGCCTTGTTCCAACGAAAAGGCATAATGAAGAAAAATAGAACTGTGAAATTAAGAAAATTAGAGGCTTTTCCAGGTGACTTTGCAGGAAAAACAAAGCCACTGAGTGCTCTTTCAACTGTAATGCGTTCTTATCTTCTTCACAAATTTAAGAAGATATGCAACCAAATACCCTGCAATTACAAACCTATAAAATACAGAAGCGTGGAAACGATAGCAAGGTTGGGATGTTGTTGATTTCCTTTGATGGACCCGCCAAAAGTCGTCAGTCTTAGGATATAATCCACCAGAAGCTATAAAATTAAACAAATTATATTGAGTCAAGCATTAGTGATCTAAACAAGGTGTCTACTACATGGAAATGCATTTTCCATGTGTCTGCATGAATGGCCTACAAAAAATATGCATGCAGGTTTCCACGCTACCTGTAACCTGTAATTCTGCTTTGATTTGCAGTTGTCAGAGCATGGATTGTAATTCTTCTCTAATCTGCAGTTGCCAGAGCATGGGGTGTAGTAAACATTCACTACAATGTCAGATCCCAATGCACAACTCTGTCCACATCACCCTACATTCATAGTTTTCAGAAAATGTCTAGACGCATTTATTTTTAGCAATCGACTCTGCAATAATGGGTTCGTTTCAATAACCAATGAGATGTCAAAAAAATGCTTTTAAACAATTAAAAAAAAAAAAAAAATCAATATGAAATGTAAAACTTTAGAAAAAATCACAATTTTTTGGTCTGTTAACACATGAATTTGCCACTTGTTTCATAGGAATCATGCAATGATTGAGATTTACCCTAAGGAGAATTATGGTGTAAATCATGTGGCATTATGCTCATGATTTCCATAGGAAAAATGAAAATGTTGAGGTCTGAACAACACAAGCACCCTCAAAATCTAGTTAAAGGGTGTGTTTTCGACCCCTTGCGAAAAAATGAAAGAACGGAGGCTAAAAACCCACTACCGCTCCACATCACCTCGCCTCAGTGCATTTTTCTCTTGCCACATCATCACACAGACATTCTGTAGCGCTATGGCACTACGAAATTGTATAAAGCACATACGCTATCAACTTGCCACCTGGAGAACTCGTATTGGTCATGAAAGAAGATCTGCAGAGCCTCGAGGCGTCGGGATTGACTCAAAGAAGTCGTGGGCACCGCCTGGAACATTCATGGGTGTCAAGCCTCATCCTGATATTGATGAAGGTAGATATTGAAGATGGGGCCAACACTTGAGACCTCGTCTCACTTCATAAATGGAAAACATGCAGAGAGTGATCGTGAAGGCGGACTGTCCATCTGAAGCTTCCTTATGGACAGATTTTCATGTAAAGCACATATGCGCTTGGCTCACATCTGACATGAGGAAGCCTACACAATCTGACAGAGCAGGCAACAACTGGAAACTTTGAATGCGGGTGTCTGATTACACTCTTGGTGGTTGCAACATTGTTGGGTATTTATAGAGTTTTGATATTTTGTTATGGTCGAATGGTTGAGCTAGGCTCGCTGCTATTGTAATATTTTTATGAAGAACATTGGTTCTCTGGTTATGTATTTGTTTTTTGAGACATCTTGGTTAATCTAAGTCAGCTTTCTTACTCCATCTTATTTCCCTCTGATATTGACCGATTCACATGGATTGTTATGATTGTATTATGATGAATGTTATATTATAATGTTGTTATAATTTCTGTCAGTTTCTTTGAGATTTGAATTCAAGAGGATCTTGCGTTTAAGTTTTTCCTCCTTAGGTTGTTGGAAGACCTGATGTCCACATCAAACCTCTATACTCTCCTCACCAAATTCTTCCCTCTACTCACCCTTACTCCAACTTACTGACTGAAGTTGATTCGAGACCTCAATGGTTGGTGCATGCTAATCCAGATTTCTGAGTTAGAACTCTATTATTATTGAGTTTTCTCCGTTTTACCACTCAAAACTCAATTACTTGTGACATATAAACTGATGGATATTAGGCTTACCTTCAATGCAATTTGAAGATGACTTCTAGTGCTAACATTTATGGCACCGTTTTCAGGGAGTGAAATGAAGACCTTTCCCTGGGATAGAATGAAAAAGAGCTTTTGATTCTGAAGGTGCATCAGATATCAGAACCATAGAAGATTTCATTTTGCACATGGTGACTCCACAATCAAAGACTCCACTAGGGAGGAGCCTGTTGACAGAAAGATGATCATGCAGAAATGGATGACCAAGTATTAGTTTATGAGCTTAACTCATGAAATATTGTTTTTCCTTATCATCGGATTCATGTCTTTCCCTTTACATATAAAGAGGATTATCCTCTGCTTTGTCTATTCAGAAGATTATAAGCCTTCATTTATTCATCCATCCTTGGAATAAGAAGATGTCCCTTCTTCTTGTGTTGTAGATGATGACCTTGTGTCTTCCCTGCAGCCTATTCATAAGGGTGAACTTCATATTGAAACCCACCCTGAATTCAATCACCCTTGCAGCCTTGAGGAGGTCGAAACTGATCCAAAACCATCTCAAATCTCATCACATCATGTTGTTATTGTTGAACCTTGCCATCAGTGTGTCATATTCATCCCACTAGTTTTAAAACTAGGATCAGAGACAAGATGTTTAAACCTTTAAAGCTTCCATATCATCTTCATCCTTATCCTCTTGATTTATTTGAGTACTTTATTCAATTTTTTGTAAAGGATCATGTTACAGTTGAGAGGTATATGGAGGATTTCGAGAAATTTATTAATCAGTTTGAGATAGTTCATGAGGATGTTACAATGAGGTTGTTCTCCAAATCTTTGTTAGGAGATGTTGTTGTATGGTTTAAGGGTTTGGGAGCTGACCCCATTAGTTCCTGAATTGAATTATGCAATACATTTTTAAAGGGTTGGGGTGAGAACAAGTCATTTGATCAATACCTACATGAGTCCACTACTTTGAGAAGGGGAAAAAATGAAGTTTTGACTACTTTTAATCGAAGGTTTCATAGCTTGTATTAGAGCCTGCCCCTGGAAACTAAACCTTTTGAGACCGCTTCCATGGTGTATTACATAGTGTCTCGACACTTTGACCTTGGTTTGTATCTTAGGGAAAGAAAATCTACATCTCTATCATAGTTATTCATGGATACTGAGGAAGTGGAAGAGAACCTCCAAGCTTGTGGCAGGATTCAAAGTCAGTATCATGTCAATTCTAAACATGAGGCAGGTTTTACTTGCTATCCCTATGAAGGAAAGATTGTGGATGATTTTGTCCTCGAAGTAGGTATCTTGGAAAGCCTTGTTTCTGAGGAAGTCACTGTCTCAAACATTGACCAAGAGTTGTTTGTTGTTGACAAACACTTTGGTGATGAATGATTTGTTGGTAGAGAGCACCCCGAAACAAGACATTCTTAATGTCAAGATTCAAAGGTTTGTTATGAACATACCAGTGATGGTGATGAACAAAATTTTTGTATGTTTTGTTTGGATCCTTTGGTGCAATTATGGTTCATTATGATGATTTTGATCCTTGTAAATGCTATGGAGGTGTTGAAAGGGATTTTCATATGAATTTGATCTCTCATCCATCACCCACAAATGAACAACCCTGTCTTGATGAAAATCATGTGTATGAACAACTAGAAGTAGTAGTTACTATTGTTCCTGAAGTGGATATTTTTCACAGTTATATTCTTGATGGAATTACTATTTTAGAGATTGATCATAGATATGAGGGGAAGCCCATTTTTGATGAATATTATAGTGACGATGAGCAATATACTATCCCCACTGTATGTGCAGAGATGATCAACAATCAGCCCATGGGTGGTTCTGAAGTTACGAAGCAGCTTTTTGACCCACAGATGTATGTGTTTGTCATTCAATCAGGTGTGCCTATAGAATATATCAAACAAACTATCATCGGCTATGAAACAATGAAAGTAACCTTCCATAAGTTGATCATGCATTGCCTTCAGTTTCATGACCCTGTCGATAAGTACATAGAATTATACTTCTCGAATGCTTTGGAGCATGCAGGCTTGATATTTTTAGCAGCATTTGAAAGTAATATGAGCGATCATAAGAATGAAATTAGTCAACTCCCACACTCTCCTTGTTTTTTATGGATCACTTGCAGTGAAGCAAAGGATTCGATTATCAAACAGTTTGAATGGCTCTGGTGGAATTTTTCCTTCACCTAGCCCATTGTAAACGTTAGTTAGCTTAGGTTTTGTACATAAATAAGCTCCTTATGGAGCATGTGTGTTTGTTTTCCTTTTCTAAGTAGAATAGTGTACCTGTGATCCTCAGCATGATGTTTTTGAGCATGACTCCATACCCCAATGCATAAGGTGACTAGAACTACTGAAGATCTTAGAGCCTCACAGGGAGGTCTCTATCCCCCATGGAGCCTATATGTTAACACATGAATTTTCCACATGCTTCATAGGAATCAAGCAGTGATTGAGATTTACCCTCAGGAGAATTATGGTGTAAATCATGTGGCATTTTCCCCATGATTTCCACAGAAAGAATGAAAACGTTGAGGTATAAAGAGCTCAAGAACCCTCAAAATCCAGTCAAAGGGTGTGTTTTCGACCCCATGGTGAAAAAATGAAAGAACAGAGGCTAAAAACCCACTGCCTCTCCGCATCACCCCGCCTTAGCACATGTCTCTCTCGCCACATCATCACACGAACATTTTCTAGCGCTATGGTGCTACGAAATTGTCTAAAGTGCATACGCTATCAGCCTGTCACCGGCAACACTTGTATTGGTCACAGAAGAAGATATGCAAAGCCTCGAGGCATCGAGATTGACTCGAAGAAGTCGCGGGCACCACCTGGAACATTCATGGGTGTTAGGCCTCATCCTGATCCCGATGAAGTTAGCTATTGAAGATGGGGGTGACAGTTGAGACCTCGTCTCACCCCTTAAATGGAAAACATGTAGAGAGCGGTCGTGAAGGCGGGCTGTCCATCCGAAGCTTCCTTATGGTTAGATTTTTCTGTAAAGCACGTAATTGTTCCTGGCTCGCATCTGACATGAGGAAGCTTGCACAATCTGACAGAGCAGGTGCCGACTGGAAACTTTGAATGCGGGGGTCCGATCACACTCCTGGTGGTTGCAGCATTGCTGGGTATTTCTAGAGAGTTTTGATATTTTGTTATGGTCGAATGGTTGAGCTAGGCTCGCTACTATTGTAAAATTTTTATGAAGAACATTGGTTCTTTGGTTATGTATTTGTTTTTTGAGACATCTTGGTTAATCTAAGTCATCTTTCTTGCTCTATCTTATTTGCCTCTAATACTTAGAGAGTTCATAATTGACCGATTCACATGGATTGGTATGACTGTATTATGATGAATGTTATATTATAATGTTGTTATAATTTCTTTCAGTTTGTTTGATATTTGAATTCAAGAGGATCTTGCATTTAAGTTTTTCCTCCTTAGGCTGCTTGAAGACCTAATGTCCACAACAGACCTCTACACTCTCCTCACTAAAGTCTTCCCTCTACTCACCCTTACTCCAACTTACTGATTGAATTTGATTCAAGACCCCAATGGCTTGTGCATGCTAGTCCAAATTTCTGAGTTAGAACGCTATTGTTATTGAGTTTTCTCCATTTGACCACTCAAAACTCAATTACCTATGACATATAAACTAATGGGTACTGGGCTTACTTTCAATGCAATCTAAAGGTAACTTCTAGTGTTAACATGGTCCACCGTAAGTAATAGGTAACCAACACCATGTCTATTTCTATATACCAGATATGCAGTGGAATTGAAACTACTTGTTAGTTGTATGGTAAATCCCATGACCCTACTCACAATAATTTATTCTTTATTGAATGAACATAGTTCTTACCCATATCCACAAGAGGAAATCAAATTGGAATGCATTCTGCAAAACATAAGGTAACCATCCAGCCATGGATATTTCCATGAATATTTCATTTAACAAGATTCACAAACTATTGCAATTTTTTTCAATGAATCTTTGTTGTACAAACTGTTTTGATACCTAAAACAGAGTGAAATGGATCAAGAAAAGGACAATATGGGGGCGACCAAACCAGAATACTTTATTAGTTGGTTTCACTAGGCCATCTCTATTATTATAACTTGTAGTTTTGTTCCAACTCACAAAACTATCTGCAAATTTTGGATATCGAAAGGAAATGACCTCAAAGGGCTCGATCATAAAACATTCCAATCTTATTAACTCCAATAAAATAGTTTGTTGTACTATTAGCTTAATTTTTTTTTTGTCTACTTACAACTAGGGGAACAAGTTTGTTGTACTATTAGCTTAATTTTTTTTGTCTACTTACAACTAGGGGAACAAAACAGAGCCAAAATTATGCATACCACCCTCGACAGAGACATGCAAAGGAATATAATGAAATCAAAATGTTAGCATAAATAACAATGGAAATTGCTTTTATGAATGTGAATATAATGAAGACTTGATTTGGAGCCGAAGATAGAGGGTTGAAGACTTACCATGCACATTAAGAAGCAAAAAGAGTATAACAAAAGTCCACAAGGAAGTACTGCATATAATGTTTTAAAGGTCTGTGTTAGGTAATAATCAAGAGGAGGTTTTCAAAGAAACCAGGAGGCTGACAACAATGTAGAGAAGGGAAATTCGTGTGTTTTTCTGAAAACATAAGATTTTGTGAACACATATATTTACTAACCTGATTCCAACCACCTGTATCTTTACTAACCCGATTCCAACAACCCTCTTGAAGTCGTCATCCAATCACCTTTTGATATATTTGTGAAAAATCCATAAGAGAATCATAGGAGCAGGACAACTAGACTAATAGTAGGGTGTGGTACTTACATGTTTGGAGCTGGAATGGTCGCCACCCTCTCAAATAACTAAGACGCACCTCCATGGATTCTTGTGTTCAGAAGACATGGCTCGGTCATTATCTTCTTTCACGTTTTTATCACCATCTTCATTTTTCTTCTTACACGGAAGCATAGCAAAAACTATTTTTTTGGGTATAAAAATCATAGAAATGGGCTTTTGTCCAACTGTTAGTGGAAGCGAGATGAAACCAACAAGCATCAATTCTGCAACCCAGAAAGACAAGTTTCAGAAATAATTCTCAGAAATCTCATTCAAATGTTCTTAAGTAGGATATTTTAAAAGAAATCAGTGTGCTTGCACGTAACTTTTAGCTTGAAATTCAATCTATAAATTCCAAAAAAGTTACCAATACAATCAAAACATATGAGCTTGAGACATGTATCGTCAACCCATAGTAGTATGCTCTATCTACGAGATGAGATTTCTTACTAAATCCACAGAACTCTGTAGAGAAAACAATTTTCGGATATATTTTTTCAAAGAGATGGTTTATCAATAAATTTTGTGCAATATAGACAACAACAAGTGGGCATTAGTGCTTTCAAATATCCGTTACTTGCTTTCAGTTTTTCAAGCACTTCAAATAGGGCCTTCTTATTTCTTCTCGAAAGACACTGCAAATATAGTGACAAGAAGAATTTATTAGTGCAGAATGGCATGCTGATTTAAAAACTTGTATCCCTACAATTTTTATCATGTCTTCCTATGTTAACTTCAACATCCATTTCCCATGATAAAAAAAAAA
>SNQJ01S0018893.1:82311-112162 GCA_010110895.2 Picea sitchensis
AGGGGGAAGAAGAGTACCCTTAGCGTTGGCTGAGAAATACCAGTGAGGTCTCATCAGTCGGTAAGAGGGATATAGACGAAGTGAGCGCGCGAGACAGTGTCTACGGGATCATCTCCTTCTGATTCGGTACACATATTTAAATTTTGTTATATTTCAGTTAAAATTTCCATGTGTATAAGATTATAATGATGATGAAGCAACCGATGCATTTTCGGTTGACGTTATTTTATATGTTCATAGTAATGCTTTAAATCTAAGTTTTTATTCAATTCCAATTCCTATTGTTTTAGGATGTTGGTCGTAGTGGAGTTGGGTTCTTAAAACTCGTTTTATTTGTAACCCCTCCCTTTAGTAGCGATTTACAATGTTTTTGTTCAGCGATTTGCAGTGTTTTTGTTGAGAGAATTGCAGTGCTGTTGTTAAGTGATTTACAGTCATCTTATTGAGTGATTACAATGATTTGTTGAGAGAGTTACACTGTATTTTTTGAGCAATTTTCAATATATTTGTTGAGCATTTTATATTGTATTTGTTGAACGATTTTCAGTGTTTTAGTTGAACGAATTACAGTGATATTGTGGAGCGATTTACAGTTATTTGTTATTTGTGTTCCACAGAGATAGATGCATTTACGGTGATGAATGCAGTTTCGGTGAACTGTCACTCTCTAGTATATATATATATATATATATATATATATATATATCAGTATTCAATGGTTATAAAACTCATGCAATTAGTCGATGGTGTATTTTTCATAGCCTTTTAATTTGGCTCAACATAACTTTTTATTTAGTAATGACTGCTATGGCGCAACTAAAATCCTTTTTAAGTGTGTTACATGAACTTTGTGCAAAGGCTAAAAGGCCCGTATGATTTCCGTCATTTCGTTTTTCCTGTATTTCGCCTCCTGTCCTTAATATTCTTTCCTTAATATTGTAAGATCATGGTGTTCCTATATCCAACGATGTGATTGAATTCTAAGCTACCCTTTCAATAGTAAGGTATGGACTTTGAGGCTTGTTGTATACTTTCTTAAGTGCCAGCCATCCTTAGCATTTTTCGTTTATTCTTTGTTGGCTCGAAACCTGACCTCCGCAATTGAGCTAGTTCGCTAGCATGGGAGCATGCTATCCCTGCTACTTCCTTGTATGCATTCCTCGCTCTCTTCCTGAAGGTTACCCATTGTGAATTAAGCATTTCTCCCAGCCATGGAACTGGATTCTTTGCGTTTTTGTTCTATTATTTATTACTTTCTCTGTCACCTTTCCCTGCATGGGATGTCCCTGCGCCACCCATCCACTCGCCCTTAGTCTTAGGCGTTTTCCCGGAGTTGGTCTGCGTAAAATATTTCGGACGTATCCGTTCCTCTCAATGCTTTCATTGCTTCAACAGTTCAATTAAGTAACGCCAGAACGGATGCAAAATCCTTCCCTACGCGCACCCCTTCAACGCCTCCCCGAAAGCATTGGGCATGTAGTGTTCAATGCGGTGGCCTACACCTTAATGCTTGGAATCCTTGGTTGAAACGTGTCGAATGACTCAACTCTAATGCAATTTTTATTTTCAGAATGATATATCAGTTTACAGTTGAAAGGAGATATCAACGCAGGAAAAAGGGGCGGGTATATCTTAGTCCAATGGATTCAAATCATACTCGTTTTAATGGCATTCCAGTTATTTCCTTTTTAAAATATAATTCCAGCAAAGTCACATTTTTATTCTATTTCCTTTTTAATTTCTAATTGTATCAAAAGTCATCTTTTATTTTATTTCCTTTTTAATTTATAATTCCAACAAAGGTCATTGTTTTATTTTGTTTCCTTTTTAATTTCTAATTCCAGCAAAAGTCTTATTTTTATTATATTTCCTTTTTAATTTCTAATTCCATTTAAGTGCTTGTAATTCAATTATTTTGTTCAGTTCTATTCCTTTAATCCTTAAAGGAACTTCTTCTTGTTAGAATTTTGGTTAGCTAAATTTTGTCAATAGTGGACCTCGCGAGTTAGTGATCAAATATAAAATCTTTGGATTAAGTAATGGTCTTGATAAACTGATGCATGGATGAATCATGATTCACAACTCTTAAACATTTTATGGTTTGCTCCAGTTTGATCTATTAGGAGGGAAAAACTAAGATTTCAACTTGAAGGCAACACAAAAATGATAAGAGGGAATGTTGTTATTGTAAAAATGCAAGGAATTATTTCCTTGATTTAGAGTTGAGCATACAACCCTAGTGATTCTTACAAATAGAAGAAACTCATTTACTTAGGAAAAATTGTGTAGCTTCTTCGAACAATACTTATTTATTTCAATGGAAATGATAGTGCTAATTACAAAGGAAGTTTAGAGAAATACTCCTTGAACACTTGTAATGATTGATTGTGGGATAATTACTTCTCGTTCCATGAATATTTTTGCAGTAAATGATGGTTTAATTGTCATATTTATTGTATGCCTTGAATTAAGGAGATCATTGCTCCTCGACTTTCAACATTTCTAGATAGATTAGTATCTCATCGCTCTTGCATCTAGAAATTTATGTTACATATGTTGTCTAACCCCTTCGCATCTTGTTTTCCTTGATTGATTAAATTTCCTGTGTTTACAGGTTTTGCATAATGTATAATAGTGCAAGTTGGATTTTATGTCATGATTGAAGGTTTAGACTTATTATGTTTGCGCCTCGGTTACTATTGCGCTTGTCGCAATGGGGTGACATGATTCCTTATGATTGGATCGTTGCGCGCATTTATATATAAGAGCATATGATAACCTGGCTTTGGTTCATGTGCTCCCCGTTGATGATGATCTTGATTATTGAAATTGATGTTTGTAAATTGTGTTGTAACGCTTGTTTGTTCTTTGTCACTCGCTCATCGTGAAGGTTCTAGTTACCTGTGTCACTTGATGTTGGTTGCATCTGGTTGATATTGATGTGGTATTTTATCTTAGTCGACTTGGACTTGTTGTGTCGGGCAGGATGTAGACACCTCCTTGTTCCTCAGAACAGTCACCAGCCTTGAGACCTTAAATGGTCAAAATCAATGGGAACCTGGGCTTGAGCACTACTTATGTGTCCTCGAGGTCCTAACCTTGAAGGGTAGGATGGGCGAGTAGTCATTTTTATTTTGTCTAATTTATTTTCACATGTTGCACCCAGTCGCACAATGTGCTAATATGCTAGGTCGTTATGTTGTCTACTGTCTGAATTGCTTGCATTGTGTTCATCCTTGAGTTGCACTAATTGATTGTGTTGTCACTATTACTTTCCTGTTGAAAATAAAAATTAGCACTTCTTATGCGTCGCATGTTGTCGTAATGATTGGGGTCATTACATATGGTATCAGAGCGGGTATGAATTGTGACTTGGGATCACTATAGCTTCCATTGATTGAGTACTTGATTATAAAATGTTGCTAATTAAAATTGATTATATTCATGCAGGTAATCATGGTTAGAGGACATCGCGGAGACAGAAGATGGGGTGCTAGGGTAGGAGGTGTGACACCCCCAATAGCATCCATGCCTAAGGGGTCTAACCCCTAGGGAGACAAATAGGTTGTCGGGAAGGAAAATGTAGTTGTGGTTGATGTGGTTTGGATGATGAGGTCCTTTCAGAGGATGTCGGAGGCATTGACCAGCCGTATGGATAGAGATGAGGCCAGGGTGTCGGAACTTCCTGAAGGTCCACCACGCACCCCAGTTGGTACTAGTAGCATTCACCGTGAACTCGAGAAGGTCAAATTTCTCGAGTTCTTTGGTGCCCCGGACAGCATAGCCGCCGAGGCCTGGTTGGATAATATGGTGATGTGCTTTGCACTTCGGGACTATACCTCCAACATGAAGGTCAGCATTGCGGTCTTTTAACTGAAGGGGAGCATTCTTCTATGGTGGAAGATGCTCCTGCCACAATTGAACATGGCAGTCGAAGACATGTCATGGGAACTGTTCGATGAATGGATCCAAGAGAGGTATATATCTGAGGAATTCATTGAGCGTCATCTCAACGAGTTCAACGACTTGCGACAGGGAAGCCGTATGACACCCGAGTATGAGGCTTGTTTCATGGATCTTCTTTGGTCTGCTCCGCACCTGAATACCGAGAAACTTAAGGTAAACAAGTTCGTGTTTGGCCTTAACGTCAGGATTCATGCAAAGGTGAGGATTTTGATGCCTCAAACCTTGCATGATGTTGTCTAGAATGCCCTCATAGTAGAGGAGGAGCTTATCAACGAGGGTCATAGCAGCACTCCAATGAGACCAACGGGACAGGTGTCATCTGTTGCACCGCAACATCAGACACCAGCTAAACATTCACCGGGATTTCGAGGCACTCCGAGAGGACCCACATACAATACACCATGGTGAACGGTGCCTCAGTAGCGGACTCCTTATAGAGGACCACATCACCAGTAGCAACGTTAATCGCAACAACAGTAGTTTAGGCATGTTCAGCAAAATAGACCAGGGTTCCTGGCTGGTGGGCTTCCAACTTATACTTCAGGTATGAGGAGTACTAGACTGAAGAAAGGGTGTTGGACATGTGGAGAGACACATTACCAGGGTGACTTCCCAATGGAGAGGACTAGAGCATCTGGATCATCTGAACCCACTATTGTGAGAGATTTGGGAAAGGCCCATCGGATTCATGTAGCGGTGAATAACTGTCAAACACAGCACTAGTCGACTATTCTCGAGATGTCAGGTACCATCATTGACCAGACCCTTAGTATTTTGATAGATCCAGGTGCTACAGAGAGTTTCATTTCTAGTGCAACACTAAAGAGAATTAAGGTAAAGGGAATCTAACAGGATGAGTTTAACTTTGTAGCAATGGCTTCGGGAGCCAAACAGAAGGTTGGAGGGAACATGACAGATTGTATCCTTAACCTGGGAGATTTTGTCACAAGGGCCAACCTATACATCACGATCTTAAGATCTTATGATGTCGTGATAGGTATGGACTGGTTGGAATCACATGAGGTGATACTCAACTGTAAGATGAGACGGTTGAGCTTGGTCGATGATGAGGAACTGAGACGCATGATTGTAGGTCGAAACTAAGGATTTTCCCTATGGTTCATCTCTTCCTTGCAACTATGGAAGAGCATGTGCAAGGTATGCAAGATTTATGTGATCCTTGCATTAAACGAAAAGGGCGTGGCGGAAGGACTAAAAACCATTCCGATAGTATGAGAGTTTGTGGATGTCTTCCCAGAGGAGTTACTAGGGTTATCGCTTGAGAGGGATTTAGAATTTACCATAGACCTAAAACTGATAACTTAATGGATAGCAAGAACCCCTTATCGGATGTCGACCCCGAAGTTACAGGAGTTGAAAATACAACTGAAGGAGTTTTTGGACCTAGGACTTATACGTCCCATTGTGTCACCATGGAGTGCGCCTATTATTTTCATTCTGAAAAAGGATGGGTCGTGGAGATTCTTCATTGACTACCTTCAATTGAACAAGGCAACGATCAATAATCAATATCTGTTGCCAAGGATTGAAGATTTTTTTGACTAGATGAAGGGTGCGACGGTGTTTTCAAATATTCACTTGAGATGAGGGTATCACTAGCTACAGATCAATAAGGATGACATTCCTAAGACCACCTTTAAGATGAGGTTTGGACATCAAAATTTTATTGTTTTACCATTTGGACTAATGAACGCCCTAGGGGTATTTATAAGTTTGATGAATAGGGTGTTCTGCGAATACTTAGACAAGTTTGTCCAAGTATTCATTAATGATATTTTGATTTACTCTCGGATGATGGATGATAATGACGAGCACTTGTGCATGGTACCACAGTGTCTATGAGAGAACAAATTGTTTGGAAAGATGTCGAAATGCTCGTTTTATCAATCGAAGATTCACTACTTATGGCATGTCATCTCCAAAAAAGGTATCATTGTGGATCCAGAAAAGGTCGAGGATATTATGAAATAGCCTGCACTGACAAATTTCCCATAAGTGCGTAGCTTCATGGGTTTAATGAGATACTATCGACGGTTCGTTGAGGGCATTTTGAAGATAGCAAATCCGATCATGGAATTGCAAAAGAAGAACAAGAAGTTTGTTTGGACCGAGAAATGCATGGAGGAATTTTAGAGGCTCAAGGGTTTCTTGACGAAAACATTGATACTAAAGGTTCTTGACATGGATGAGGAATTCCTGATATGCACTGACGCATCCAAGGAAGGCTTAGGCGGACTCTTGATGCAAGGTAGTTGAGTGATCGTTTACATCTCAAGAAAGTTGAGAATGCATGAGGAGAAATATGCGACGCATGATTTAGAGTTGTTAGCCAGTGTGTATTCCTTGAGAGTTTGGAGACACTACCTGATTGGATGGAAATTCAAACTAAAAATGGACCACTGTGGTCTACAACACATCTTAATGCAAATAGATTTGAATGTGCGACAACAAAGTTTGTCGGAATTGCTGAGAGAGTATGATTTCGAGATTACTTACATAAAGGGACAGTGAACATAGCGGTTGATGCATGGAGTCAAAGACCACGCATATTTTCGGTGATACCTCTTCAGAAAAATATACGTAAAAATATCATAACTTTACAATGCAACAATGACTGGTACAAAGAGGTCAAGTATTTTATTAGACAAAACAGAATGATGGTACCAAAATTCGAGGGATTTACTGTGGACAACGACGGATTATTGATATTTAAAGTTTGAATTTACGTACCGCCAAATAACGAGTTGAGGAGTTTTATCCTAAACGAGGCTCACAGAGCAGTGTACATGACTCACCCAGGAGTCATGAAGATGAGGACAGACCTTAAACCCTTATTCTTTTGGAAATGAATGAAGGCGGACATAGTCGACTACATGGAAAGATGTCTAGAATGTCAGCAAGTGAAGGCTAAACATAGACAGCCGACAGGATTACTACAACCACATGCTATTATGGAATATAAATGGGAGGTCATTTTGATGGATTTCATTGTTGGATTGCCACTAACGACAAGGAGACACGACTTGATTTTTGTGGTAGTCGACACTCCGATGAAGAGTGTTCATTTTATTCCTATGCGTATGACGTATCAGGCACCTGACATAGCTAGAGTTTTCATCAATGATATTGTGAGGTTGCATGGCATGCCTAAGAGGATTATATTTGATAGAGGATCGATGTTTACAGGATGATTTTGGAATAGTTTCCAAGAGGCCTTGGGAACCCAACTTAACTTTAGTACTGTGTATCACCCGGAGATAGACGGGAGACCAAATGAACAAACCAAATCTTGGAGGATATGTTGCGTATTTACGTTATGGACCAACAAAAGCATTGGGAAGACTTTTTTCCACTGGTAGAATTCGCATATAACAATAGTTATCAAAGCACCATTAATATGGAGCCTTTCGATTTTATTTACGGGTGACCGTCTCAGACGCCTTTGAGTTGGGATCAGCTTGAGGATAGGGTCCTGATGGGACCGGAAGAGATCTAAGAAATGGAAGATAAAATGAAAACAATAAGACAAAAGATCAAGGAAACACATTATTGACAAAAGAGTTATGTCGATGAGCATCCTGTCGGTCGTAGTTATGAAGTTGGTAATCGAGTCTTCTTGCGGGTGAAACTGCATAAGAGTTCGATAAAGTTTGTAAAGGGATAGAAACTCTCTACTAGGTTTTTGGGACCCTTTAAGATCGTGGAAAAGAAGGGGCCCATGGCCTATCGACTAGCCTTCATGATTCTTTGAGGCATATGCACGATTTTTTTCACGTATCTATTTTGAGACATTATGTTAGTGATCCTACACATGTTATTGACATGAGTTCCTTGCAGGATCGGACGAGGGTGCGCTCACAACAGAGCCAATCCACATCCTGGACCATTGCATTCAATAGCTACGACGTCAAACAGTAGATCAGGTCAAGGTCCAAGGGGACAATTATAGTCCGCACTCAGTGACCTGGGAGGACGCATATGATATGCGTTAGAAGTTTCCATTTTTGTTTGATAGCTAGACCTATGATATTGTGATACACTTTATTTTGACACTTACATACATTGAAACTTTGGGACGAAGTTTAAAACAAGAGGGGGTGTATGTAACATCCCTCTCTTGAGCGCAGTGAGTGGACTTATTCTTTGAGGACACTTGCATGCAAGTGATCCGGTTCTTTATACGATTGGTTGTTTTGATTATTATTATGGGATATTGTGGATTTGATGATATGTTATTTTTGTTGTATTTACATCAAAAGGTGTTATTGACTGGGTTCTCCTGAGTGTGTCGGACTCTGGAAGTTTAAGGATGTCGAGGCATCGATGAAACTCTGTGGACTCTGGATCGAGTTGATAAGTGGGCTGTTAGGGTTTCAATGTTGTTGATGTGACATATGTACATATGATTAAATATTATGATGTTGATTATTATTGCTGACATGATTCGTTGATGGATGTAGGCTGATGATAGTTTGCCAACCAGACTCACATTTGGATTAAAGGGTTTATGCATGACAACCAGAGACATTGAGGGAGAGGTGTGGCAGTATCCCTGCCACAGCATACTATCACTCCTGTCGTGGCTCGAACTATAGGTTAGCGATTACGTAGTTTGAGAAGACCCATGATGTCATGAGGGAAGATTGTGACAGTCACTCACGATGATTCCAAGGAGTGCATAATAAGGCAGGGTCCTTATTCCTTAGATGCCCTTAGTCTCCTACAAGATCACCTGATAGAGTATTGACTCTAGGGGTTTGACGTCTACCAAATTTAGTCAAGAGGTAAGGGGCACCCTTGGAGAATGTAGTGCGTCTTGAAGGGCACGTCATGCAAATAAAACGGAAAGAGGCAAGTGGCACCCTTGGAGCACGTAGTGCGTCCTAAAGGGCATGTTGCCATTTTTTCTATGGTAAGTTAATAAACCTATTGCCTAGAAAATTGTTCCTCCTTAGGACCTAGTTGGCCTTAAAATGAGAGATGTGATAAGTAAAGTTTAATAACAATTTTTTCCCTTAAAGAACATTCGCCAAGACTAATGAATTGAAAACCTAGGTCTGAGTAGAACCCTTGAACAAAAAAAAAACTAATTAGACCTATAACAAGAAGGGGAGGTAAGAAATTCAAACTTTAATTATTAAAGTAAAAATTATAATGGAGGATTAAACGTATTAAAAGGGTAAATGGTTGTTTTTCTCAACACTTGCTAAATATGATTTTTGGTTAAAAAGAAAAAGGGGGAAACTTAAAGAAAAAGGGGAAACTTAAAGAAAAGGGAAATGTCTAACTTAGTAAGGAATTTATCCTTTAGAAATTTTTATTTATGAACTCAACTAGGATTTAAGTAAGGTGTAAGTCATTTAAGAATTTTAAGGGAATAATGGGACAACATGGAGAGGTTTTAGGAACGCTTTTAGGTGGGTGAAGAAAACAGGAAAATTTAATTAACTAATAATTTGTTTTTCTGGTGCAACTAGGGGATCAGGCAACGTGTACGGAGGAGGTTTTTCGTAATTAAATAAATGAAAAAGGAATCTAATGAGGGTTTAGGAAACTAATCACTTGGAAACTCTATAAAAAGGATGGTAGAGGAGGAGTATCGATCACATCTGACTTGCGTAACGTTACGCTGTCGAAATTTTATCTTGACTGAGTTTCTCTGTTAGGATTTGGGTTACCCAGCTCGGGTAACGAGTGGTATATTGACCTTGTGAGGCGATTTGGGTGCTATCATTCTATGGTATTGTGTGCAAGGTCCCTTTGTGTCTCGGGGGGCTCAGGGGGGAGAAGAGTACCCCTAACATTGGTTGGGAGGTACCGGTGAGGTCTCATCGGTTGGCAAGCGGGATCTAGATGGAGAGAACGCATGGGACAACGTCTACAGGATCATCGCCTTCGGATCCAGTATGCATATTTAAATATTGTTATATTTTAGTTAAAAGTTTCATGTGTATGAGATTAATAATGATGATAATGCAACCGATGCATTTATAGTTGACGTTACTTTATCTGTTCATAGCAATGTTTTAAATCTAATCTTTTATTCAGTTTCAATTCCTATTGTGGTTTTAGGATGTTGGTTGTAGTTGAGATGGGCTCTTAAAACTCATTTTCTTTGCAACCCCTCCCTTTAGTAGCGATTTATAGTGTTGTTTTTTAGCGATTTACAATGTTTTTGTTGAGCAAATTACAGTGATGTTGTTGAGTGATTTACAATCATCTTGTTGAACGATTACAGTGATATGTTGAGTGAGTTACAGTGTATTTGTTGAGAAATTTTCAGTGTATTTGTTAAGCGATTTACAATGTAATTTTTAAGCGATTTTCAGTGTTTTTGTTGAGCAAATTACAGTGATGTTGTGGAGCGATTTACAATGATTTTTGTCGCACAGCGATAGATGCATTTACGGTGATGAATGCAGTTTCTGTGAACTGTCACTCTCTGTTATATAATTTATAAGTTTATATATATTATTTGATAGGTATTCAATGGTTATAAAACTCATGCAATTAGTCGATGGTGTATTTTGCATAGCCATTTAATTAGGCTAAACATAATTTGATACATTATACTAGAAAAAACATCATATCAGTTTGGAATGTAATGCTCTGTTTTTATTTAGTAATGATTGCTATGGCGCAGCGAAATACTTTTTAAGTGTGTTACATGAACTGTGTGCAAAGTCTAAAAGGCCCATATGCTTTCCGTCGTTTCTTTTTGTCAGAAATAGGTTTCCTATATTTTTCCTCATGTCCTTAATATTTTAAAATCATGGTGCTCCTATATCCAACGATGTGATTGAATTCTAAGCTACCCTTTCAATAGGACGGTACGGTCTTTGAGGCTTGTTGTAGGCTTTATTAAGTGCCAGCCATCCTTATCATTTTTCGTTTCTTCTTTCTTGGCTCGAAACCTGACCTCCGCGATTGAGCTAGTTCACCAGAATGGGAACATGCTATCCCTGCTACTGCATTGTATGTGTTCCTCGCTCCCTTCCTAAAGGTTACCCACTGTGAATTAAGAATTTCTCCCAGCCATGCAGATGGAGTCTTTGCATTTTTGTTTTATTATTTATTACTTTCTCTGCGCACTGTCAACTTTCCCTGCGTGGGCTATACCTGCGCCACCCTTCCACTCACCCTTAGTGCTCGGCGTTTGCCCAAAGTTGGTCTGTGTAAAATATTCCAGATGTATCCCTTCCGCTCAACTCTTTCATTGCTTGAATGCCCGATATTAATGGGTTGTTGGTTCTATGATAGTTCAGTTAAGCAACGCCAGAACGGTTGCAAAATCCTTCCCTACGCGTGGGGCTGCAGTGTTCAATGCGGTGGCCTACACCTTAATGCTTGGAATCCTTGGTTGAAACGTGTTGAATGACTCAACTCTGATGCAATTTTTATTTACAGAATGATATATTAGTTTGCAGTTGAAAGGAGATATCAACGCAGGAAAAAGGGGCGGGTATAACTTAGTCCAATGGATTCAGATCATACTCGTTTTAATAGCGTTCCAGTTCTTTCCTTTTTAAAATATAATTCCAGCAAAGTCACATTTTTATTCTATTTCCTCTTTAATTTCTAATTGCAGCAAAAGTCATCTTTTATTTTATTTCCTTTTTAATTTATAATTCCAACAAAAGTCATTGTTTTATTCTGTTTCCTTTTTAATTTATAATTCCAGCAAAAGTCTTATTTTTATTCTATTTCCTTTTTAATTTCTAATTCCAGCTAAGTGCTTGTAATTATATTTTCCAGTTATAACTTAACCAAGATTATCACACTGTCGGGTTATTTTGTTCAGTTCTATTAGTTTAATCCTTAAAGGAACTTCATGTTGTTAGACTTTTGGTTAGCTAAATTTTGTCAATAGTAGACCTCTTGAGTTAGTGATCAAGTATAAAAGCTTTGGATTAAGTAATGGTCTTAATAAACTGATGCATGGATGAATCATGATTCACAACTCTTAAACATTTTATGGATTGCTCTTTACAATTTATTAGAAGGAGGGAAAATCTAAGATTTCAGCTTGAAGGCAACACAAAAATGATAAGAGGGAATGTTGTTATTGTAAAAATGCAAGGACTTATTCTTATAAATAGAAGAAACTTATTTACTTAGGAAAAATTATGTAGTTGCTACTAACAATACTTATTTATTTCAATGTAATAACTTAAGCATATGGATGGAAATGATAGTGCTAATTACAAAGAAAGTTTAGATAAATACTCCTTGAACAATTGTAATGATTGATTGTGGGATAATTACTTTTTGTGCCATGAATATTTTTGCAGTGAATGATGGTTTAATTGTCATATTTATTGTACGCCTGGAATTAAGCAGATTATTGCTCCTCGACTTTCATAATTTCTAGATAGATTATTATCTCAACTCTCTTGCGTATAGAAATTTATGTTACATATGTTGGCTAACCCATTCACATCTTGTTTTTCTTGATTGATTAAAGTTCCTTCGTTTATAGGTTTCGTATAATCTATAACAATGCAAGTTGGATTTTATGTCGTGGTTGAAGGTTTAGACTTATTATGTTTGTGCCTTGGTTACTATTGCGCTTGTCACAATGGGACGACCTGATTCCTTATGATTGGATCATTGTGCGCATTTATCGATAAATGCATATGATAAAATGGCATTGGGTCATGTTCTCCTCGTTGATGATAATGTTGATTATTGAAATTAATGTTTGTAAATTGTGGTGTAACGCTTGTTTGTGCTTTGTTCCTCACTCGCCGTGAAGGTTCTAGTTACCTGTGTTACTTGATGTTGGTTGCGTCTGGTTGATCTTGATGTGGTATTTTAGCTTATTCGACTTGGACTTGTTGTGTCAGGCGGGATGTAGACACCTCATTGTTTCTTAGAACAGTCACCAGCCTTGAGACCTTAAATGGTCAAAATCGATGAAAATCTGAGCTTGAGCATTTCTTATGTGTCCTGGAGGTCCTAACCTTGTAGGGTAGGACGAGCAGGTAGTCATTTTTATTTTGTCTAATTGATTTTCATATGTTGCACCCAGTCACACGATGTGCTAGTATACTAGGTCATTATGTTGTATGTTGCATGGATTTCTTGTGTTGTGTTCATCGTCGAGCTTCATTGATTGATTGTGTTGTCACTATTGCTTTCCTATTGGGAAAAAAAAAAACTAGCACTTGTTATGCATCGCCTGCCGTTGTAACAATTGGGGTCGTTACATCAATAAGAAGAAGTCCAACCAGGTATATGCATGTACACGTATTGTCTATATTAAAAGTATAGAATCATTTATTTAAATTATTGTTTAAAATATTTAATTGATTGTCGTTCGGATTTGATGTTTTTCAAAAAACAGAAACTGATTTGCCTCATAACGTCGATGAAGTCGTTGAAACTGAAATTGAAGAAGAAGTTGAATCACTTATTGGTATGTACATAAATATATAGATAATATAAGATTCAAACACTTGTATATATATTTTAGTGAATTTATATTTTGGTTTTGTTTTTAAATATAAACTTTAAATTGAAATATGCAGAAGAGTATATCACCATTGATGATGAAATATTAGAAAATGTTGATACTGACAAATTTAGGAAGAAATAAGTTAATCATTATATAAGATATTGTGTTACGAATATGTATAATACTTTTTTCAAAGATGAATCAGTGATAGTACAAGCTCAAATTTTATTATTTCTGGTAAATTCAAGAAAGTTAAAAGAAGTTGCATCATTATTGGGCATTCAAAAGTTGACAAAAGATACAAAGGTGAAATAGAATGTCTTTGACAATATAACTAGTGTATTAAAATATTTTGGAAAATATCGAAAAAAAGATGTCAGTGTTTCACGTAGAGTGATACAAACATTAGTTGTTTCATCTAGCAATATAAAAGATCGTTTGACACAACATATGGAAAAAGCGATGAGAACGTCGAGAAAAACATTGTACAAACATAGAAAATTTTGATTGCAAATAGAAGCAAATGATGAATTTTCTTATTGGATAGTTATTTCTAGACAACCCTACAAAGATAGACTTGCAGAAAATGTCAAAGAATCGTCCCATAATTTGTTGGTTGACAGAATATTTTGTTTCACCACATACAAGGGATGTGTTGCGACGAAGAATAGAATGAAAACAATATGAAGAACATCCAAAACATATATTTCCAATGACACAAATCGAATTGTTCAATAAGTTCAAAGAAGAGAACAAAGAAGTTAAAATTTCCATCAATACATTTGTGCAACAAAGACCATGGTTTGTTATACCCACCATTGTTCATGAAACTTGTTGTTGTCGTTATCATGTGGAATTTGAGTTATATTAAGACACTTTTCTTGATTTTGGTAAAACTTTATGGTCAAGTTCACCTCCTCCTTCCACATTCCATGATTATATATCTGAAATTCTATGTGAAAGAGAAGGTGATGAATTATTTTACCAAAACAATTGTGTTGGTGGAAAGAAATGTGATCTTTGTGGAAATTTAAGTTTGTTTCACTCAAAATATCCTATTGATATGAATGATCAATAATTTTATAATATAATAGTGAATTGGAAGAGATATGAATATATCAGCAGCATGGCTCCACATTGTGCAAATGTTATTTCCAAAAGGATTGATTTGAAAGTAGATAAAATTTGTGTGATAGATTTTTTGAAGAAGTTTGAGGAAGAAATTTATAAATACACCAAGAATTCACATAGAGATCTATGGAAAGACCTACAATTCAAACAATCTCATGAAGTATTTCCACCAGGGAAAATTTTGTTTGTAATTGACTTTGCAGAGAATTACACATTCGCTGCACAAAAAGAAATACGGAGTGAATATTATCATTTTGATCAAATCACTATATGTGTCCATGTTCTATATAGACGTGCTCAATGGAGTCTTGATAACATAGAAATCACCGATGACAATCAACATGTTATTAAAGAATACCACTTTTGTATAAGTGATGATCGAGCACACAATACACATTATGTACAACATTGTTTTGATAAATTTTATGATTCATTGAAAGAATGTGGGATTAGATTCACTTGACATTGGATATGGTCAGATGGATGTGAAGGTCAAATCAAATATTTAGGATCATTCTATTGGTTGTGTCGTCTTCATAAGAAATAAAAAATTACACAATATTGTTGGAATTTTTCTTAGACTGGTCATGGAAAAGGAGAGCACAACGGTGCAGGGGCATGTGTAAAATGAGAAATTCGAAGTTATCAGATGAACCCTCATGCCAATCGATTTGAATCCACTAATCAAGTTGTTGAATGGTGAAAACTAGTGCTAAGCCATGAAAATAATCCATCAATAGAGGTTTGCAGATGTGAATATATATACATGTTACACATGTACACAAGATATTTTTATTCACGTGTTCAAATTTATATGATATTCAATCATTTTCTTGGTAGATTTCAAGTTAACAAGTTCTTGTCTTGTGCATGTTTTTTTGGTATGTTGGAATCCAAGATGTAAATATATCAATCCCATATGAAGCCGGTACAATACATGGGACACAAAAAGTGCATTCAGTTAAAACAAAATGCTATCAAAATGTGCTTGCATTTTATAGAAGAAATGAATCTTTTTTTTGTTCAATTTGCATAGAGGACACATAATCCATAAAGATTTGCGAAAACAAAAATGTGGAATATTTTAAATCTTGGAGATATACCGAACTTAATATAAAAGGGAAAATGTCACTTGCAAGCTCATAGAAGATGGAATCAAATGAAACTATAGTGTCAGTTGATGGCCATAGAGTTTTTTATCTTGTTAGAGAAGGTAATTTTATGTTTAAATATTTAAACAACTTGTAGATGTACTTGTGTGATAATCTAACAAGAACTACTTGTTGGAACATATCGAATTATTTCCAAGAGATGTATTTTTCATGGTTGCACCTGTAGACAACATTGAAAACATTAAATATTATTTGATGTGATGCACATAAAAAAATATGAGATTATTAGAAGATTTTGATGATAACGGTTTTTTATATGAAAAATGATCCATCATATTGAAAGGATATTTTTTTCAAAAAACCCATCAAACCGATACTCATGTTCACTTTCAAGACTACGAGTTAGATGTCATAAGTTGTCAATATAGTCATTTGGTATGTCCAACGCTCATAAAGTTAATAGAATTTCAATCAAGAGAAAAAACAAAAGTTAGAAAATGGAAAATGCCCAAAGTCAATCATGAAGGAATAATTGAAGATGGCATACCATTACGATTTCTTTAAACAAGTGACATGTGCATTTCATAATTTTGTGTTTTTCATTGAAAGTACATGTATTTATGAATATCTAGGATTCTAGCATCATTTGATTTAATTTACTTTCATGGTCCATTCAAATAAGAAAAGTTATATTTTTTATGAATTATAAATTTTACCGAGCCTTATTTACAATTTGAGGAAATAACCTATAGATTGTATAGGGAACGTAAAATGACCTATACTTTGGATTATTACACTAATCCTATAAATTATCCATCGTATACACAAATCCTTTAATGCATAACCAATTTACTACAAAAAGTGTTTGTGCTCATTATTTTCAATGATTGAAATGTTTTTTCATATGAAGAGGATAACTTCATATCAAAACTAGGACCCATTTCCATGTCATTATAAGGGACTATTGATGGCTTAGAAAAACTTTCACTAAATGTAATGTCTTTTATAAAATCATCCACCTCTCTATTAATATCTCTAGGAATAATATCATTCTACAAATAAAAAATAACAAGTCATCTACTAAGGCTTGGTTTGTTGCATTTAGATTTTCATTTTTTTAATTGAATTTGGAGTATATTGAGAATTCAAGGTAGTGTATGATTAACATCCTAATTAAAAAATTTAAATAAATCTTAAAAAGTACCAATTTTAATTATGAAATTGTGAATTTTGATTTCAAAAGTGTTTATATATTAAATTGCTACAATGTGCATTTAGATTTCAATATATTGAAGCAAATCAAACAAAATTGAAATTATGAGCTACTTGAAAAATGTGTATGATAAACCTAACACTACTTATATTCTACACATTAAACATAGTTTTCATTAAGTTTGATTGAAAAAACTTAAGTTGAAAAAGAATTTGATTTTGTGACCTGATAACAAAAAATAATCAATAAACACCATCTATTAAGGCTTGGTTTGTTGCATTTAGATTTTCATTTTTTTAATTGAATTTGGAGTATATTGAGAATTCAAGGTAGTGTATGATTAACATCCTAATTAAAAATTTAAAGACATATTAAAAAGTATCAATTTTAATTATAATGAAATTGTGAATTTTGATTCCAAAAGTGTTGATATATTAAATTGCTACAATGTGCATTTAGATTTCAATATCTTGAAGCAAATCAAACAAAAATGAAATTATGAGCTACTTGAAAAATGTGTATGATGAACCAAAAAAAAAAATCCAAAAAAGAGTGTGATCATACCAGCGTTAATCCACCATATCTCATCATAACTCTGCAGTTAAGCACGCTTGGGATAGAGTAGTATTGGGATGGGTGACCTCCCGTGAAGTCCTAGTGTTTCACCCTCCCCCTCCTCCCCCACCCCTCTCCCTTTTTTTTCCCGGAGGTGTAGGACAGTCGATGATGGAGTGTGTTGTTAAGGCACTCTGTGATTTTTAAGTCACTGATTCGAAACCCGCTGGGACAAAAAATCCAGCCATGTTAAGGGTTGGTGTGGCTCAGGCCAAGTGTGATCCCGAGTTTATTTTGACGTCTTATATGCCCCTGAGTCACGGTTTCTCAGCCACATGCTAGTCCCGCAGGTCATAGACAAACTAGCAAAAAAACATTAACACCATCTATTAAGGCTTGGTTTGCTACATTTATATTTTCATTTTTTTCATTGAATTTGGAGTATATTAAAAATTCAATGTAGTGTATGATTAACATGTCCTAATTAAAAAAATTTAAGACATCCTAAAAAGTGTCAATTTTAATTATGAAATTGTAAATTTTTATTCCAAAAGTGTTGATATATTAAATTTCTTTGTAATGTACATTTAGATTTCAATATCTTGAAGCAAATCAAACAAAATTGAAATTATGAGCTACTTGAAAAATGTGTATGATGTTACTTAACACACATTTTAAACATAGTTTTCTTTAAGTTTGATTGAAAACACTTAAGTTGAAAAAGAATGTGATTTGTGACATCATAACAAAGTTGGAAGTTTACTCAATGTAGATCTTGTATTGTGGATGGTGCATTTCTATCCCTGCAAATTTTTTAATAGAAAATTATTCAGTGATATTGAACAACACTCATAGGTGTCATATTAATGGAACTACTGAATACTTCCAATGTGCAGAGGATTGATAATCCATCAACCATTTTCTACCTTTTTTGGTACATAAACTATTTATATCAATATAATTTTAATGAAAATCGCTTACGTATATTAAAGCATATTTTAATTTTACATATTAAAAAAGGTTAGATCATGTTTTTATTTAAATTTTTATTTCAAAGTATATTTTTATTTCACATTTTCTTGAATAAATATATTGAAAGCTTGAAAAGAAACCAAGGATGAACATAACCATTTTAGTGTTGGATTGTCATTTCATTGTGAATTTTCAATAAAGAAACCAAGGATGAACATAACCAGTTTAGTTCTGGACTGTCATTTCATTGTGAATTTCCAATTTTGAGTTTAGAGCTTTTACTAAATTTTGGATTGATAGGAGTCTATGCCCTATCAAAATAAAGGAGGGGCCTAGATTGTGCGATGATCAATATGCTTAAATTTACAAAAGCATTGTTAAAGTCAATTGATTATCACTTGAATGGAATGGAATAAAATCCATATCACCCAATGAAAAGTGGTTTTTACCTTGGTAGTTTAATACTAATTTTTCATCACCATGGACTCAGACTTTCTTTTTATATTTTCACTCTCATAAGAATCTCTCACATATTTTTAATATACAATATTGTTTGTTGTTTTTTCCATTCTAATATTATTAATAGGAGGCAATTGAGAAGTCTGAAACCTAACTTTAGAAACCCTCTAGTCCTCAACCCTCATCTATGAGTATCGTTTGGGGTAAGGGGATCCAAAGTAGGAAACTTAATTTGATGATTTGTTTGACTATTTTCAACCATATTTTCAAATCAAACAAAATTGAAATTATAAGTTGTAGAAACTATAATTTGATGATTTTTTCAAGTCTATTTTCAACCATATTTGAAAATCAAACAAAATTGAAATTATAAGTTGTACTTGACATAGTATAATGTTGTTTATAAATAAAATGAAATAAAACATTTTTAATTTCAGCACGATATCATAAAACATAAATTAACCTTTTATTAGATCATAAAAATTAAAATTATAAGATGTTGACTATTTATAAATGAACAATAAACAATATATTCCGCCATCATAAACAATATAAGAGAAAACAAAGGTGAAACAATAAACAATATATTTCACCATCATAAACAATATAAGAGAAATCAAATATGAAACAATAAATTGTTATTTTGAGATCCATATATATATTGAAAGTTTGAATAGTTACACCGCCAAATACATAGGTTCCACAACCATTTTAGGCTAATAACAAAAACTAAGAGACTTGATTAAAAAATTTAACTCCAAAATTCTAGACTCTAAGCCATCGCTTTAAGATAGATCACTTCATACTTGCAAAAGAAAACATTTGTTGATTTTAAAATTTAAAAATTCAAAATAAAATATATCTATTAAAATAAAATTAAAATTAAAATTAAATATATCTACATAAAATGTACACATACCATTTTAGATAGACAAAGCAAGTTGTGATTAAAGTAAAATTGACATACATACCAAACGAATTAAGTTCCATCCTACAACATACTCATTTCCACCAAATATAATGTAAACATCTATAACAATAAAATAAAATAAAAATAACAAATATTAGCATATATACTTTATTAGCAAATATTTTAAATATATTTAACTAAATATTAAATAAGCAATAAGAAATAATAAAATACTCAATCAGAGTTCCACATATTTAATATTATCGCTCTCTTTTTATTATACGTTTTTGACACTTTTTTAAAACCAAACTTACATCACAAAGTTCTAAAACTTCCAAAACAATTACTCTCCATATTAAGCATACATGATCTAAACAATGTAAAATCTTATCTAGCAAATTTTTAAATAGAAAAATTGTGTTCTTGGTAACCAATTTTAGTGTTCAAAGTTAGATAATACCCTAAAAATAAATATAATTGTGTATGCGAAAAGTTCACAAAACTCCATATTAAGTCATTCTTCCAATAAAATACTTATCTCTTCGTGGATAAAGTCCAAAATCCTTCAGGTGAATTTCTCATGCTAGGTGACCTTAATTACTCAGCAATAAAATACTTATCTCCTCAACAATAAATTACTTATCTTCTCTTCTACAATGGAATAGATGTTCTCATATAATCAAATGCCCTTTCAAATTAAAGGACTCTTAAATCTCCATATTAAGTCATTCTTCCAAGAATTTACTTATATCTATGAAAGTTCACAAATATCCATTTTAAAAACCATTCTTCCATAAAATACTTATCTCCTCTTTTTGCGATGGAATAGATGTTCTAATATAATCTTTCATGTACATGCAGAAAACACAAATCTGCACATATATTAAGTCATTCTTCAAAAACCATTTAAATCTTTCATCTTTCTACATGGGATGTATTCATACTACATATAATAAAATGCTCTTTGAAATATGCCTTCATCATGATCTAAACATAAGTGAGATCATGCACGTACATAGCTTATTTGTAAATCTACTTGAATGTTGGTTTTTGTAGTTAGTAAGAAATTAGTTAAGAGTTTGACAATACCCCAAGAAGGAATTCACTTTGTTGTATGAAGAAAACACAAATCTCCATATTACGCCATTCTTGGACAAGAAAGCAAGGAATGCAATCGAAGAAAATTTAAAAACTTTCCATTTTCTGATGTGGGATAGAGTTTGTTCTCAAATAATCAAATGTTCAAGTTCAAAAGTAGGTCTTCATGATGATCTAAACATAAATAATATTACATGTACCATTTCAGAAGACTATAATCTTATATAGGATTTCTATATATTTCAAAATAATTTATCAAAGCATTGAAAAGTTATATAGACACTAGTTGAGTAACCCTATGAATATGAAAGGCTAAACTAAAAAGTTGATCAAACAAAAATTTTAAAAAGTAAAAGAAATAAGCATATTCAACAAAAATAAGCATGAACACTTATATATAAAAGGCCCAAGGGTAAAATAATGAATATGGGTAACATTTTTGTGAGAATCGGGTCTCCAAAATTCCTAACGACTTTTTTTAGATAGAAAAATGCCGCTAGGAATTTTTTTGGCCGAAAGTTTGCACGTCAAATTGAACGATACCCTGAAGGCACCCTTGAAAGTTGTGTACAATATTTTTCGAAAGAATTTTTTTTCTGTGGTAAGCATATTTCAGATGAAATATTTTTCGACCCAAAGTTTTATTTTGAATGGATTCCGTTAAAAACTAGGTTTCGTTCAAAAGAATATTTTGGCCGAAAACTTGAAAATGGGATTATTTGCAGGAAACTGAAAATTCTCTCCATCTTACTTGATCTTTGGAGGTAGTGGATTCCTACAAATACTCAGATTTTAGTTTCAGAATTGATGCCAACATTTTTAATATTGAATCTACTTTCATTGGATATAATTTGTTTTCATTTTCATTTTTTTTATCTAATTTTATTTAATTTTATAAAAACATCACTGCATAATAATTTTAGGTGACATTATGATTCAGTAAAATGAAAAATCTATATCTCTAAAAATACACAGTGAAAAATCATATAACACTTATATTCAAAATCCTTACATTGTTCTCTTCAAAAGGGTATTTTTATATTTTAGTTTTAAGTAAAAATTAAGATATATACATGGTGGGGGAAAACATGTTTTTAAAATATGTAAATTTTTCAGATTGTTCAACTTAAAAAAAAAACATATAAATTACAATATTCATCTGTTAGATTCAAAACTATAGTTATAACAATAGAGTCTTTGTATATTGTTGCAGTATATTTCATTTGTCAAAAACAAAAGTTTGATAACAGATACATTTTTGGGCGGAAAAATAACTCATTATCTTTCCCTTCATTTTTAAGAAACATATTGTCAAACAATTGTCAAATTGACATATCAAATCTCAATGAAACAAAATTGAAAAATAGTCAATATAAATCTAACAAAATTATTCACAAGTTTTTTTTTTATAGTAAAGTAAAATTCTAAATAAAAAAAAATAGTTTTGTTTATCGTAATTTGAAGAACATGTTAAAAAAATAAATCTCATAAAACAAGCAAAAGTGTTACCCATCTTCATGATTTTACCCCCAACATAAAACCAAATTAAAACTCACTAATGTGCAATGAACATACATTTAAGAATGCATCCTTCGCAGGTATGGATGCATCTTCTTCAATTCCAATGTCTCGCACTCCCTTCTCCACATTTTGTTCAAGCACTCTCTCAGGCACTCTCTTATCAACTTTGACCTATATAACACATTTCAAATTTGTACATTTGAAAATTAAATTTAAATGATTTTAACACATTAAATTGTAGTTTTAAATTTTGAAACATGTAATACATGTGATATGCCAATCTGAATATCAATAAATTGTACCCACCATACCCTAAGATTCAATAAATTATCTATTGTTTAAGAAACTTTTCTTTTAAATTAATAATTTAAATGACATTGCAATTTTCATATATAACTAAATTTGTTTTCAACATGGAATGATATATGTGAACTCCCACCCTCTTCAAACTCTCCTAGTGAGAATTGGGACAAGCCTGCCCAAGTAGTAGGAGATGGAATAGGGATATGTGAACAACACAACTAAGAACTAAATCTAAGATTCAATGTGTTCACATTTATACAAAAACATAAATTTCATGTTGTTGATTATTCAAAAGATTGGATATTGGACAACTAAAGTGTTCATATGTGGATATTAGAAAAAACATATCGGATTCAACCCATCCAAATTTAAACTCGTGGAATCAAGTCCCCTATTTATTGGAGATTCATTTAACATATGACCAAACTACAATTAATGATGATAACAACTTAATTATTTCTAAGATACAATGATTTGTATCTAGATATAGAACTACAAGTAAACTTTCCTCAAATGCATCATAAATTTACTAACTATAACACATACCAATCTGATGTTCAGTTCATCATCCTGAAGGAACTTTTTCCAAACATTATGGAAAAATTTTGCATACTCCTTAAGATCTTATACTAACATGGTATCTATCTCCTCATCTATTTTGTAAATAAAATTGGATGAAGAATTGGCTTCTTCTCACTGACGGTTCAAACCAACATCAACACCATAAAAAATCAATTCCAATTTTTTGTTGATTGCATTCCTAGCTTCCTTTTCAACCTCTGATGTAGCTCACAACTCTGAATGTGAGGCAAACGCCCATGTTGAATGAGATACTAAAGATCGTGGAGGCCTATGCAATGTCGCATTTTGATATGTCAATTTCCGATCCTATGCATGTCATTTACCAGCCCCATAATAATTGGACGGTATGTTGTTCTAATCAGGGTGCATTTCCATGAAAAACGTTGCATAAAAGTGTGTAGAAAAGTAATGTGGAACCTCATCATTCCACAAAAACTTTCCATGTGCTTCAAAAAATCTATTATAAATATGTCCTACTATATTGAAGTGCTTAAAACATTGCACCTTCAACATCTTTCTCTTTGGCCCCTCTTTGATATTGAACATAGAAATTGCATCTTCTTTTGAAAATCTACTTTTTACTACATCCCATTTATCAGGGCCTATCACCTCCAACTTTTATCTCCTCATCAAATCGATAAAACTATTAGTCGTTGGCCCCATTTTTTAATATGCATCCATAAAGTTCTGCAATGACTGGAAAACAATCTTGACGCAGCCGCACCCGCAGGCATGCCCACTCACACAGGATCTTCTTCTTCTCGGCCCGAAGAACACCAAGGTTCTCCTGTTTCCCTATCAGGAAACCTACACCCACATATCTTCTCCACACGATTCCCCTTGCTTTACTTATCGGGAAATCGGAACTCACGATTTCGCGAGTTCAATGGTCAATCACTCGGTTCTCGAATCCCCGAGACCCGATGCCTCAGTCAGCGCTGACCTCTTCCCGTACCTATCGTGACTTCTCTTATCGGGATTTCTCTACTCGCGATATTGTGCACTTTGATTTACTGACTCCCGATACCTGACATGACAAAACTCTGACACACGTGCGAGTTAAATTTTCCACCTCCCGTCACTTCTATCAGGATTTCGAAATTCGCGGGATCATGAATCCTGATGTCGATGGATTCGGGGCTTGCCTTTTCCCAATCCCCGATATGGTGTGCCACCTGTCCTCCACCACTCCTGCGGTGGCCCCACCCAACTCTCCCATCGGGATATTGTGTATCGCAATATCGCGATTCCAAGCTACAAGAATACCTTGTCTTCGAAACTCCTGATGTTTCGAATCCCTGACTTCCTGGAATCTCTGGACGCGTGTTCCCACTGATGGATGGTTCTGATCTTGTCGGGATATGACGGATAGCAATATCGCAATTCTCGTTGCAACAACTTGGAGCTTCGACTCGCGAATCCCCGATACACGATATCACATGTAGATCTGACGGTCCTTGTGACTCGGATCGACGGCTCTGGCCCTCCTGAGCTTTGAACCTCGACCACCTTACACTGTAACCTCCCTGCACCTCTGCGGGATCCAACGGCCCATGGTGATTCACGAAATCACCTCAGAAATTTCGTCCGTTCGTTCTTCCTTATGCAACCCACGAAATGAAGAAGTTTCTCTCCACGAGATTCGTTCACCTGCTCGCCAACCTACGACACTTCCCTCGGACTTTCAATAGAAGCTTCCCTATGCTTATCCTTCAATGAGTTCGAAGGATTATCCCTCCTGAGATTTTCCCCAATTTCTAGTCTTCTTGGAAGCCTCTTGCACGCACTCCTTGTGGAAACACTTCAACCTCACTGAATGTTGAAGTTCCTCGACTCTGCACACTCTTGCAGCAGCAGTCTTCCAGGATTTTCTCAGGTTCGCACCCATGAGGCCTTTAACCAGCCTACGCACTCCTTGCACGGCTCATGTTCGTAAATACACTTCAAGGAAATGAGAACAAAATCTATCTCTAATCGAACCCTTATGTCAACGCACTCCTTACGGACAATTCGACTGCACTCCTTGCAGGAATATTCTAACTCAATTAGAAAAACAATTGAAACTCATTCGCTCCTCCTCTCAGAATTCAATTCAACCATGAAATCACATACACAACATATAAAATAAAATGTATGACAGAAAGAAAACATTCATGAGTATAATCATCAATACACAGAGAAACAACACAACCATGAATTTGAATCAAAGATTTCATATATTAATTCAAATGCCTATACATGGGGTGTTCTTCATACAATTCTCCGCATGCTCTTCTACTTTCTCAATGCTCTAGCTAGTGTTACAATGATACAATGAGGGTGTCTATATCCATTCTCCCTCCAGCTCCTAAATTGTCTAGTCTAGAATTAAATTCCTATCTACGAGCATTAACTATATTAAATGCCTCCTATCTACTAAAGGACGAGAGCTATCCGCTCAAGGTCCATTTACAATATACAAGTGTGCCTCATCTNTACAAGTGTGCCTCATCTTAAATGGCTTCATTAAAGATTTGCGCAACAATTTCAAAGTGTTTTCAAAATTTGGTTCAGGCTTGTCCAGCTGTCTTCCGCTTCCACGCTAGCTCTTTTGATGTGTCAGCGATGCTCCTGCATCATACTCCCTTGCTTGAAAAATTTCATGGGCTCCTGTCCATGAGCTCCTCAACAGTCTGTCCATGCTTCTGTATCTCCACTTCTGTCTCCCAGCTGGCATCTTCCACTAGATGATTCTTCCACTTGACCTGATACTCAAAGTATTCTTTCCTCCTGGTCTTCTTACCCACTCTCTTGCCCAGTATGCATTCCATCTGTGGATTTTTTGCAACTGACAATCGTTTCATCCACTGGATCACTGGCAGCCCATCTCCAGTTTCTGCTTCTCCAGCCCTATATGGGTATAAATCTTCGATATTGAATATCGGAGATATCCCAATCCCATCCGGTAACTCGATCTCATAAGCATTTTCTCCGAATTTTCTCATGACCTTGCATGGTCCGATTTTCTTCATTTTTAACTTATGGTATGTTCCTCTCGAGAACCTTTCCTTCCTCAAGTGTGCTAGAACTAGATCATCAACTTCAAACTGAAGTTGTCTCCAATGTTGATATTCTCTGTGCTTATACTCCTAGCTTGATTTCAGCAACCGTTCCTTCACCCTGCTATGAAGTTCCTTCATCGCCTCTGCGAATTCTTCAGCGCTTGCGCTGCTAGTAGCAGTCTGTTCTGAATCTCGCAATTCATAAAATCCTCTCGGCTGCATACCGTAGACAACCTGGAATGGACTCTTCCCTGTGCTCTGATTCACTGAGTCATTGTATGCAAACTCTGCCTATGGAAATATGTGGTCCCAACTGTTGTGGTGCTCAGTTACCAAGCTTCTTAGAAAATCTCCCAGACTCCTGTTGACTACTTCTGTTTGCCCATCCGTCTGAGGATGATAAGATGAACTAAAAATCAAGTTAGTTCCCAGCTTCTTCCACAAGGTCCTCCAAAAATGCCCTATGAATTTTGTGTCTCTGTCTGAAACTATACTTTTCGGCAATCCATGAAGTCGAATGACCTCTTTGAAGAACAGATTTGCGATATGAGTCGCATCACTGGTCTTCTGGCATGGGATGAAATATGCCATATTAGAAAACCTATCCACTACCACAAAGATCGAATCAACACCTCTTTGTGTCTTTGGCAATCCCAATACAAAATCCATGCTTATCGCCTCCCACAACCTTTCTAGTATGGGCAATGGTTGATAAAAACCTGCATTCTGTTTCCTCCCTTTTGAATGCTGGCAAACTCTACATCTATCTACAAATTTCTTGACTTCTAACCGTATCCCTGGCCAAAAGTATGATTCACTCAGCTTCTTGAATGTCTTGTCATGGCCAAAGTGCCCTGCTAATCCACCACTGTGTTTCTCCTTCAAAATATTCTCCCTCATGGAGCAATTTGGAATACACAGTTCATTGCCTCTGAATAGAAACCCCTCCTAGATCATATAGTCTATCCAAGGACTCCGATCTCTGAGAACTGGATTCTCAGCTGCCTCGTATGCCTCCTTAAAATCTGGATCGTCCCTGTACATGTCCCTGAGATTCTCAAAGCCTAAGGTCCTGACTTTGAACTCCTGCATCAACAAACATTTCCTACTCAAAGCATCAGCCACTTTGTTAGCAGTACTTGAAATGTGTTTAATCACAAATGTGAAATTTTGCATATACTCTACCCATTTGGCATGTTTCTGATTCAACTTCTCTAGTTGAGTCACAAACTGTAATGCGTGATTATCACTATACAAAACAAATTCTTTTGGGATCAAGTAATGCCTCCACTTTTTCAGTGCTTGTATGATAGCATAGAATTCCTGATCATACATGGAGTATTTCAGTTTTGCCTCATTCAGCTTCTCGCTGAAATATGCAACCGATCTGTCTTCCTGACTCAAGACCGCTCCTATGGCAAAACCGCTTGCATCACATTTCACCTGAAATGTCTTCAGGAAATTCGGCAACACCAACACTCGTTGTTCCGTGATCTTCCGCTTCAACAGATTGAAGCTCTTCTCAGCCTCAGTTGTCCAGTGAAAAGACTTATGTCGCTTCTTCACTGTATCCATTATTCCTGCGCTAATTCCACTGAAATTCCTGATGAATTTCCGATAGAAACTAACCAAACCATGAAAAATTATCACCTCAAAAATATTTTTCGGTGATGGCCAATTCTTGATCACTTCTACCTTATCTGGATCCATTCTCAACTCATTAGCCGAAATAACAAAAACCAAGTAAATGAGCTATGTCTTCATAAATGAGGATTTCTTCATATTAATCAACAGCTTCTCATGTTGTAGTTTCTTCATCACAATGGTCAAATGCTTCAGGTGTTCAGCCTCTGATTTACTGTAAATAAATATGTCATCCAAATACACAATGATGAACTTCCCGATGAACTCCCTCAGGACTTCGTTCATCAACCTCATAAAGGTACTCGGTGCATTTGTTAATCCAAACGACATAACAAGCCATTCATACAAACCTTCGTTCGTCTTGAATGTTGTCTTCCATTCATCACCTTATCTCATGTGAATCTAGTGATATTCGCTTTTCAGATCTATCTTTGAAAAATTCTTTGCCCCGCTCAGGCAATCCATCAGATCATCCATCCTCGGCAATGGAAACCCATATCTAATGGTTATCTTGTTGATCTCTCTTGAATTGGTACACATTCTCCAACCTCCATCCTTCTTTGGACTGAGTACTGTTGGAACAGCACACAGACTCAAGCTTTCTCTGACCAATCCTTTGTCCAATAAATCCTGGACCTGCTTCTTGACCTCTTCATTTTCTTGCGGCGTCAACCTATACGCGGCTTTATTTGGCAAACTAGCTCTTGGTATGAGGTCTATATGATGACTCACACTCCTCATCGGTGGCAACGAACAAGGTAGTTCGTCCACTATGATGTCAGCGAACTCTCCCAGCAGTTCCTGAACTTCATCTGGTAAATCATCCACTCTTGTGCTAGTTAGAAAAATCCTTGGTTTCTTGACCACAAAGATTTGTGGATCTTCTTTCTTCTTCACCTCTGTAAGAAGCTCCTTCCCACTCATGAGAAGTACTGTGTTGCTTACTTCCGGATTCACCTCCTTATCCTTTATCGGAAGCAACATATGGGTTCTCCCATTCTTTTCCAGGGTATATGTGTTCATCCCTCCGTCATGAATCACATTTCTATCATATTTCCATGGTCTACCCAGCAATAGATGACATACATGCATGGGACTAACATCACATAAGATCTTATCATTATATCCACCTATTTTGAATTCAACCAAGCATTCTTTAGTAACAGTTACCTGGTGTCCCTTTTGTAGCCATGAAACTCTGTATGGGCTTGGATGATCAGTCATCTCCAGCTCCATCTTCTCTACCATCTCTATGGATATGAGATTATTCGTGCTACCACTGTCTACAATAACCTTGCACACCCTGTCCTTGGTCTTGCAAGAAGTTCTAAAAAGTCTGGTCCTTTGGACTGAACTTTCCACCTCCTTCTCAGGTGTCAAAAGGACTTTTCGCATCATTAATGATCTTCCACCTTTTGTGTCTTCTGCCTCAACATCCTGCCTCTGCACCTCGGTGATGTGAGCTTCTCCGATGTCCTTCTTTTTATCTGGACACTCGTCAGACTTGTGCCCATTCTTCCCACATGTGAAGCATGTGATTACTCCTCCTCTTCCTCTTCCTCTACCTCTGATACGAGGAAAAGTGTTGTTGTCAGCATATCCTCCGCTCTTCTCTGTATGTTGGCCTCTCTATTCAACGTATGGCCTCCACTGTGAGGGTCCACCTCTTTCAACTTTACCCTGATGTTTCTTCAATTCCTCCTTGGGCTTCTAGTATTTGTCCTGGGCAACTTCTTTGCCTCTGGTCTGACTTTGGCCTCACCCTCACTAACCTTTCTTACGCCTTAGCTTCTCCTCAGCTTTCAGAGCCATCTGATAAGCATCCTCCACCGTCCTGATGGTAACCATGCTTAATTCATCCTGAAT
>SNQJ01S0018893.1:119313-135511 GCA_010110895.2 Picea sitchensis
CATATTTTCTTGTAGTGATGTATTCCCTACATTCTCCAGTATTGGAGTATTAATGTTCAACCTATATAAGAATGTTGCATCCATAGCACTATTTTGAGCACATTCTCGAGATTATCTATTCATAGATTCATTTGATAATCTCCTCCTCTAACTAGATTTTCATTGGTCACTCGGAGTCTTAGTCGAAGCAGGGGTTCGACTTCTTCCTTCATGGGATAGCATAGAGCATTTGAGAGGATTTTTAGGATACTCTTGTCTCAACATCTCGCCTCAATATATATCCTTTGAAAATTCATGAATATGAAAGTTCATAAGTTATAGAAATAGTAAATGGAAATATTAAATTTACAAAACAAGCATTTAATCATTTATAACAACTTCAAAGCATCAAAAACATATTTTGAAAAAACTAGAACAACTATATTTTTTACTGTGATGCTATATATAATGAACATGAAAATATTTAAATATAAAAAAAATGTAACATGTAGAATATAATCTATATCTGTGTAAAATGTAGAAGGTAATTTTCAAGATAATCTATGTGTAACATGTTAAAATTTAAGGGAAAAAAATATAGTTGGCTAAAAAATAAATATTCATTTTAATTTCTAAACATTATCTACTTGTATGTTACAATCAGCAAGACAATAAAACTTTTGATCCATAATATAGTAGCCTAAAAACAATCACTAAATACTGGTTCACACTTCTCATTATCTAATTCAATACACATTGATACCTTTTTATACAAGGAGGATGTCAAGGAAAGTGTTTTTTAGCTTAATATTGTTTCGATATAAGCTCTAATTTTTGCAACCCCATCATAACCCAAAAACTCACTCCCTTTGACCTAAGTTGTCCTCTAGTTTATGATGGTTATCTTGAGTCTTGCACTAAAGAGAGAATATGCTCTAACCATGTTATTCTAATTGAGATAGATAGTCATACTAATTAACTTCCATCTTGTATCAATAAGAATAATGAGGTTTCATTTAAGGATAACAACAATGTTTATGTTGTCTTCCATTTCTTCTAAAAAGTGGGGAGGAAATTTGATTTCCAATCTCATCATTCATCACATAATTTGGGATTCTTGGCTCAACCATTTTGATATTTTTAGGATAGCAAGTATCTTCTTATTAAAATGGTTTACGTAAATGTTTTCTACCCTAGATAATTGTTTGAGCCTAACTACCAGTATAGGCTTTCTAGTAGCTTTTCTTCATGTTGAAATTCATCTCATAGTTAGGATTGGAATTCATTTTGCATGTACAAGAATCAAACCTTTCAAAATTGTAAATGGCACCCGCCATTAAAGTGAAAAACAATTCTTGTGTTGTACATAATAAAACAAAAAACAAAAAAAAGTTGTAAAACATAAGATCCAAAGTTTTTCTTACCGTTCTACTCTTTTAATTTCATTTTTAGATCCAATAGGTCTTTTAGTAAGGTGTTGACCTTATTTTTTTGTTTTTAATTAAGCTTCAAGTTTAGCTATTAGTTTTCTTTGTTATGCATATGGAATTACTACTTAGTATTCTCTCATTTTGCTTAACCAATTTAAGTCCATTGCACTCATTGTATAGCTACCCAAAATATATTTGTACAACTAACAAGACCTCAAACAATGTTGCATATTTTACTTCCTTACACAATTCTATTGGTTTATCTCTAACATGGGTTGTTAGTCTTTGACATGACAAGTTTGCATCATGAAATGGAGGTAGAATAACTTAGGGGTTCCTAATGTTTAGTCTGGGAAATTTGAATTCTTGACAATACTATTTAGGTTTCCTAGTTCTTCTTCATTCGTTACATAACATTAACTTAGCTCCACCCATGTCTTTCCTTTTCTAGGAATGGATATAATTTTGTGTACCTACCTCACTATCACAATTTAATATGTATAAGCTATGATTCTCTAATTTTCCCAAAACCATCCTAAGTTCATGTTGTGAAACTAGAGATTTGAAAGCTCACACATTGCTAGAAGCAACATTCATGTTTGTGATCTGTAAACATGGGACTTACAATCCACATGATTCACCAACATGGATGCTTTGCAGAATTAAAAAAAAAAATTATGTGTTTTCAAACTTATATAAATATCTCTATCCTCAGTGGATTATGAGTATTTTTTTCTCAGTGTATCATGCACACAACGACTAGGTAACAAAGAAATACTAATCAAGAAACTAAGTTAGTTTCTCAGTTGTTAATCACCGAGGTCAATAAACTCTCTACAATGGATAAACCAATTTGGTTCTTGGTTTACAATTGGTTCCAAAATATTATAATGGTATGTGTAGGTATGGATGAGTGCCCAATAAAGAGCCAACCCACTATGTGGTTGTAAATCAACAACAAATTTGTTTGTGCAAAAATTGTCAAGCATTGTAATCCAACTACCAATAAACATTCATATTCCCATGATAATAAGTGACAACATTTCCAACACTTAGCATATATATTTACATATAAATGCAAACCAAAAATTAAATTTGTGTAACACTTTCCAATATTAAAAAGAATAGAATGTTTTCCTCGATGTGAGCACTACCTAGCAAGATACAATTTCACATATACTCAGATAAAAAACAATAATTTAGATGTCCCAATCGACCTATGAAATTTTTTTTATGCTAAAGAGTAAAATGATCAAGCACTTCCTACTATTGCTCCTTGTATATCCTCCCATAAACAATGGCTCACTTGAACATTTTATTAACTTAGACATCATGTATGGTTGTCCAATTTAATGGTGTGCGCAGCTAATTGGGGTGTGGCATCAAGGTAAATAGTATGAGTTGACGTTGCTCTAAATCTTAGTTTGACATTGTCATACCCATTCACTTAAGTCTCAGTAATTTGTTTGAATCTCTATTATTCATAAACCATTTTCATTCCTCCCTCTTTCACATAGATAAGACAAACAAATAAAAGGAAGATCAATTAAAGAAGGTAACTTGCATTTCCTTTACTACATAACAAGATCAATGTGTCAATGGAAAAGACAATGGCTATGTCTGAATTACATCAATGTTAGTTTTTGGTTGTTGTAACTCACACAAAATGTTGTAGAAAGAGTGACTATGACCAAATTGGAATGGTTGGAGTAGGGTGTATGGCCCAAATACTGACTGGATATTCGAATATGCTCTTAAAAGTGATGATTGGGAACATAGGTGGATCGTTCACTTTCCAAAAATAAGTCTCTATCCATTTCCACGTATGACCGTATTAATTTCTCAATGGTCTGGTAAGAGGAAAATAATTGTTGATTACAAGGAACTAAGAATGGAAATTTGGCCGAAGATTTGCAGCAGTTATACCATTATGGCCATTGATCTCATGAACCCAATTAAATGGATGGATTGGGTCCTTTGACTATTGTAACTATCAAAAAAATTAACAAGAGGTTATTTTCAACAACAATTAACCGAAATGAATGAGAAATTCTCACACCAATTGACCAGAATAATTATGGGTTAACCAAAATGGTGAATTGCAAGTGTTGTAGTAAGTAGTGTATGCAAAGGGATCACACAAGAGATATAAATGAATATATATCCATAGAAATGAAGTAATCACATATCTCTAAAATCACAATAAACATAGATATTTTACCTTAGAAATCCAAATAGGAAAACCATCTTTGAATGCTTACTCAACCTTGATTTCAACAATCTCATGTTAAAATGTAGCTCATGGCTCTATGTCCATTCAACAATTTAGACAACCTACCCTTATGCATACTCACCTCTCAGAGGGTGTATTTCCCCATGATCTGATTCATTTTTATCTATTTTTGTTCATACGGAGACTTATCATCCCCAGGTGACTTTGCGTAAAGGAGGAAAATTGTATCGTTGAAGCACTTTCTGGGTTTTCATGATCAACATGCAAGGATCACCCGACATTCTTTTTGTTTTCAAAAATTGGTTCAAAAAAGGAGGAATCCGGGTTTAAGTGGAATCCCAAAATGATTTCACTCGTGACACCTTATATAATGGAAGAAGGGTGTCATGAAACCTAAAACCCAATTATTTATTATTGTTGGAAATTGGAGGAAGAAAGTAAGAAAACACAAACAACAAGTTGTTTGCACTTAACTAGGCCCAATAAATAAGCCTAAAGTGATCCATAAATAAATTTGAGAAAACTTACAATAGAATTTCATCAAATGAAATTCCTTTATTTTATGGCTCAAAACAGATCACTAATAAGTTGTTGTATCCATGAGATGACTCAAAGGTAAAAATGAACTATGGGAACGGATATGGAAAGACAAATATGAAACAAACATAGCAGAAGATGATCTTTATATTAGGATGGATGGTAACAGTACATGCTCCATGATCTGGAACAATGCCTAGAAAAAAGGAGGCATAGTACAACAACACTATTTATGGACATGTTTCTCAGTTCATTTGGCCTTATTCTAGGAGGACCCCTAGTAGTAGATGCATGAACTAACACTTCATCAATCCCTATATGAAGCCAAGTTTTATTCCACTCAATATAAATGGACTCGTATCTACCATTACTAGAGGCAAGGAGAGAACATGACAAGTAGTACAAAGATGATATATCTCAATAAATTATCACATAGAAAAGCCTGCATTAATAAATAATCACATAACAATTCATAAACATTAAACATAACTAGAATTGATGGCTATATAAACTATGATGAAAGGAGCAATCACACTTGATCTGATCAATTGGTTGGAAGTACAGTTGGAATGGTTTCCCCCGCATGTTTCTCTTTAGCTTTATGAACCTCTGTTAGTCTTGAGCTTCCCTCAAATGACAAAGAAAGATCTTAAAGTACCTGCGAAAATCATTCAACCTCCATAAATATCTAAAAAATCAATACAAGTCATATTTGTAGCGCATTATTTACTCTAAGATGCATTTTTATGAGAGTGTTAGAACATACATGAATGATATCCTCTTGGTTTCGATAATAATTTATTGGATCCACGTGTCTAATATTTGATCAAACTACCTCCCTTGATTTGAAGTAGTAGCAACGAAGTCAACATTGACTTTGTTGTTGCTCCGTTGGATCGAGGGAGGTTTTCTACAAGATTAAACAGCTCCAATAAATTACTCTATAATGAAGAGGGCCAACCACATGAAGGAATAATCTCTTATGGCCTCTCCCCCCCTCCCCTCACATCACTCTCAATTCCCCAATACCCATCATATAAATCTATTGAAATATTTACAGCAAAAACAAACATATATACATACCAATATTCAGAATTGTTTACAATGAAATAAAATGTTTCCTTGATCCATTTGGAGTGAGCTCAATTCTCCTAAGATCAAAGTGACAACTATTCCATAACATTATACACTACACTAAAGAACTTTACATCTAAAAACTAGAGAATGGAAATTGATGTGAAAATGAGGCTTTATTATATTCCATCATATGACTTGGTTGGAGTATTAAAATGCACCTGTAAACATCATAGAACTCATCCCACTTTGATATATAAGTGAAAACATGTTATTTTCCAATATTTAATCATAAAATCACTCAAAATACTAAATTAATGCTTTGGAAAAAAATAGGTCTAAACTCATATGTAATCATCAAAATGGTCTTAATGTAAGGCTGCAGAAAAGCGGAATATGGTGAAAAGTGAAGTAAAAGGTTGGTAAAAGAATGGCACTTCGGCGACCCAACAAGTAAAAAAAAACATTTCATAGAAAATAGATTTTATATTAAATAGTTATTAAAATATTCATGTACATCATCATTTAGTACTTTAAGCCGACCTCTTCTTCTTAGCTCTATAGTTCCTAAGCATTTCATCAATATCTACGTCTTCATTCTCTAGGTGCTCTTCAAAATCTGATTGTGATTTCATCCTCTCATGTAGAACATGCATAGTCATGGGGTACTCACGGGGTAATGGAGGTTGTTGTGATGAGGCATCACCTACAAAAGAAAAAAAGAAAAAATTTAGATGGCCAATGTTTAAATATCATTGAACTAGTTCAATAATATTAAAAGAAACACCTACAATGTCATTATTTACCTAGTGCACTAGCTGGCACCATTGGAATGATTTCCCCCGCGTTCTCCTCTTCAACTGTATGACCCTCAAGTATAACATTCTCTACCATTGGGACCACGAACTTTATAAGGACAAACATAAATGTATAAGTAAAAAAAAATAGAAGTACAAAATGTATAACTATGAAATTATTAAGTATCTGATTAAAATACAGCCATATTACTGTCATGTGCCAGCTTAGTCATAGCACCATCATGGGGATGCACCCCCATGGAATATTGAGACTGCATGGGATAACCATCTTCTAGTTGCAAACTTCTATCAACACATTGCTCTCCAATACTAGTGTGTTCGTTGAGAGTGTTTCTCCCCTTATTAAAACAAAGTTGTAAAACATTAAATTTATCAATGAAATCCAACATGACTGTATTATATTAATAATAAAGGTTAATGTGGATTGAATTTGATTTACCTTACCCTGCAAAGTGGTTCTTGGTAACTACCCCAAAAAATTTCACTGTTCAACTACAACTTTATAGTCATACTTGTAACCAAGATGGAGGTCTTCCTTCGTGGCTTTAGTACCAAAATCGTCACCCTACATTGCATAAGAGTATGTATTTTTAACGTCATTTATTGCAATTACCTAAAAAAAATAAGGCGATACAAATAATATATTTAGGTACTTACAATTCATGACTGCAACTTCAAGTAGCTTCCCTGGCCTAGCCTGTGTTGGCCACATTTGGAAAGCCTTGATTTTGTTTCCTTTGATGTGTTAGTCAACCTATCATCAAAAGTTTCTAGTATGTTAATATATACCAAAATTTTATTTACATCTAAAAGAAATTGAAGGTATTGAATTGAAATTGTAATTTACCTTCTAGGACTAGAAGGTGTTTTTCCTTCATCAGTCAATTTATTCTATTTTGTGTCCTCAATGAGGGCGTTTCACTCCCTCTCTAGAATCATCAGAAGATTCTCATATGTATAATTTTGTTTCAAGTGCTTCCTATATGTTTATCGTGTATATTTTAAATATTAGTTAGTTGAGACAATGGCCAAAGTTTTATTAAATGTGTCTACACCAAAAAGGCATTCAAGATAATCCATCATTTTTTTTTAGGTTGGAATTATGGGAACTCCACCTCTCTCGTATGGTGGAACCAAAAATCAGCAGTGCCTTATTCTCCAAGGACCTATAAAAATCGTTATTCCCTACATGCAAAAAGATTATATGATTATTAATTTAAAAATAATATTAGATGATTTATATTTGTCTACATAGAGAACATGAAACAATTAAAATTTTAAAAATTACATGGGACTTTAAATTGCTTTAATGGAAGTCCTTCCCCATTGACCATAAATGTGCCTTTAAGGTTCCTTGTGCTATTCACACGTCTTTCTTTAGGAAAATAAACCATATAGTTGGTCAAATCAACAGCCTCATCTTCGTCACCACATCTAGAGCCTACCTATATGGTCGCTTCCTCGGTGTGTGTGTGTCATGGCTCCCACCTAATGGTGTGGAATGTGGAGATTTGAATAGTTGTGTTCTGACATGTTTATGAGGACCTACATCGGGACCCTGTGGCATCTGTGTAGTGCCACTTCTACCGACACCATGCATGTTGGGGTCAACATGATCCAAAAATCTCTATATAATAAAGAAAACATTTTTTTGTTTAGATAATGTAAAAGTTAAAAATCAATCTTTCATAATTGATCTTATGACATAAAAATAAAACCACTTGAAATTATGGTTATTAACTTATATGTATTAGGCCTTGTCATAACTTCTTTGATCCTTTCTTCGACCTTGGGAGTTTGATCTAGAATATCTAACAAGTGAGCTAGTTCCTTTTTTTCTTTATTGATCTTTTTTCTAATTAAAATCATAGGGTTGGGGGATTCATACAAATCCCTTTCGCTGAGAGAATCATCATCAACATCATGGCACGCTGACCACATATTCAACAAAATAAATGATAATTAAGTTATGTAAACAAATAAAATAATTCATCACCTTCAAAATTAAATGCATATTAAATGCAATTCAAAAATTGTTGTTTGTTTACATGTTCTGAGGCTGCTTTTGATTTCTCATGATCAGCCTACCAAATTATAGTAAAATTAGAACCGTGCTCATTATCATGAGAAATAAATTCAAATGTATGAGAAATCCTCCCTCTTTATTGACATCCAAGGAGGAATGTTATTGTTGATAACAAAAATAGGCCACATACGTATACTAGCCACTGAAATTCCTGATGAATTTTCGGTAAAAACTAGCCAATCCGTGAAAACTTCTCACCTCAAATATGCTCTTCGGTGATGGCCAATTCTTGATCACCTCCACTTTATCTGGTTCCATCCTCAATTTATCTGCAGAAATAATAAATCCCAAATTAATGAGCTCTGTCTTCATGAATGAGGATTTATTCATGTTTATCAACAACTTCTCTTGTTGTAATCTCTTCATCACTATAGCTAAGTGTTTCATATTCTCTGCCTCTATTTTACTGAAGATCAGTATGTCATCCAGATACACAATGACAAATTTTCCGATGAACTCCTTCAAGACTTCGTTCATCAGCCTCATGAAGGTACTTGGCGCATTCGTTAAACCAAACGGCATAACAAGCCATTCATACAACCCTTCGTTAGTCTTGAAGGTTGTCTTCCATTCATCACATTCTCTCATAAAAATCTGGTGATATCCACTTTTCAAATCAATATTCGAAAAAAAAATTGCTCCACTTAAGCAATCCATCAGATTATCCATCCTTAGCAATGGAAATCTATACCTAATGGTTATCTTGTCGATTGCCCTTGAGTCAGTACACATCCTCCAGCCTCCATCTTTCTTCGGACTGAGTATTGTCGGAATAGCACACGGACTCAAGCTTTCCCTAACCAAACCTTTGTCCAACAAATCCTGGACTTGTCTTTTGACCTCTTCATTCTCCTATGGCGTCAATCTACACGTGGCTTTGTTTGGAAAACTAGCTCCAGGTATGAGATCAATATGATGACTCACACTTCTGATCGGTGGCAATGAACGAGGTAGTTCATCCACTACTATGTCAGTGAACTCCTCCAGCAGTTCCTAAACCTCTTCTGGTAAATTATCTACCCTTGTGCTGGTTAAAACAATATTTGGCTTCCTGACCATAATGAATTGCGGTTCCTCCTTCTTATTAACCTCTGTAAGAAGTTCCTTCCCACTCATGAGAAGTACATCGTTTCTTACTTTAGGTTTCACCTCCTTATCTTTGATTGGAAGAAACATGTGAGTTCTCCCATTCTTTTCTAGGGTGTATGTGTTCATCCTCCCATCATGAATCACATTTTTTTCATATTTCCATGGTCTACCCAGCAATAAATGACAAACATCGATGGGAATAACATCACAGAGTATCTTATCATTATATCTGCCTATCTTAAATTCAACTAAACAATGTTTAGTGACATTTACCTGATGTCCTTTTTGTAGCCATGAAACTCTATATGGACTTGGATGTTCAATCGTCTCCAACTCCAACTTTTCTACCATCTCTGTAGAAACGATATTATCCGTGCTACCATTGTCCACAATGACTTTGCATACCATGTCCTTGGTTTTGCATGCAGTCCAAAAAAGTTTGTTTCTTTGGACTGAACTCCCCACCTCCTTCTCTGGTGTCAAAAGAGTTTTTCGTATCATCAACGATCTTCCACCTTCAGCATCCTCTACTTCAATATTTTTCCTTTGTGCTTTGGCAATGTGAGCCTCACCACCTTCCTTCTTTCTGTCTAGACATTCATAAGACTTGTGTCCAACCTTTCCACACATGAAGCATTTTATCACTCCACCTCTTCCTCTTCCTCTACCTCTAGTACGAGGAAACATGTTATTATCATCATACTCTCCTTTCTGATCAGCATACTACCTTCTCTGTTCGGTATGTTGCCCTCTCTACAAACTTCCACCTCTCTCAGTCTGAGTCTGAGGTTTCTTCCCGTCTTCTTTGTGTTTCTGATTTCTATCCTGGGCAACTTATTTGCCTCTGGCTTGACTTCTGCCTCAGCCTCTCTGACCTTGTTTTCGGCTCAGCTTCTCTTCAGCTTTTAGAGCCATCTGATAAGCATCTTCCACCGTTCAGATGGTCATCATGCTCATCTCATCCTGAATTTTGTATCTTAGGCCATTCATATACCTGGCAACTTTTTCATCATTACTTTCACGATGACCTGCCCTGATGTTCAGCCTCTAGAATTCTTCTGTGTACTCCTTCACTGTCATCAGCTTCTATCTCAAGTTCTGTATCCTTCAAAAAAGAGTATTTGGATAATCCCTGGGGATGAATTTTGCCTTCATCTTTGCGATCATCCTATCCCAACTCCTGATTTTATGCTTGCCTTTGCAGCGTCTGTCAGCTTGTAGTTCATCCCACCACAATGTTGCATGTCCTTTCAATCTTGTGACAGCATGTTTGACCTTCTTGTCTTCCTCGACATCTTCATAGTCAAAATAAGTTTCCAGAACTCTAATCTAGTCTAGAAGCACTTCAACATCCAAGTTTCCCTCATATACTGGGATGTCCATTTTTGCTCTTGCACTCATCCTTGCAACAACTCTAAGTAAGCGTTCATTTGTTGCATCTTCTGCTATGACTTCTTGTTCTCCTCGTCCAGCTTCATCTTCACTTTTGGACTCACTAACATCTCCAACATCATCTGTGTGCCTTTGTCTTATTTCCATGTCCACGAGTCTGACGCATATGTCATGCAGATCTCTTTCCACCTCTGGATTCTGCATCTCCCTGCCCCTTCCTCTGGACATCTCCCTTTCCTCTTCTGGATTGGGTGTTTTCTTGTCCCTTCTTCTTGGCGGCATGGTGAATCTTCCATTTCCTTGCTACAGAAAGAAAAGAAACCTTTCTGTCCTCTGATACAAAACCTGACACAACCCTCCTAACCCACAAGTCAGAAGTCCATGTACGCAGGATATTTCCTCTTCCACTGGCCCGAACAACACTCAACAATTGGCTCTTCTATTTTCCTTTCGAGAAATCTGCACCCACAAATAACCTTTGACAAATTCCCCCCCTTTATACTTCGTGAGATCGGACTTCATGATTTCGCAAATCTGATGGTCAAGTGCCCTGTCTCTCAAATCTCTGAAACCCGAATTTATGACACTTGGCCTTTTCTCTCTCTATTTCTCCTTTCTCCTTATCGCAATTTTGGGAGTCACAATGTCATGCAACTCATTCCCTCGACCTCCGAAATCCTGATTCTCTATTTGTCGAAACTCCGATGTTCGGTCACCAAAAGAAATCAATGGTTGTGATTCTCCGTTCGATCCAACGGTCAACGTGATTTCATGTATCGGGAGTTCGAGAATCTCGATGCCAAAAACCTCATGCCAACACAAACTATGAATTCCCGAATCCCGATATCTATTTTGGATTTTCGGCTTTCGTGAGTTGCAATGTCATACAACTCTGCTCCATGAACCCTGAAATCCTGATTGACTTTCTTATCGAGATTTTCCTCGAACTCTTGGATTTCTGCCATGCATCCTCCTATGATGGATGGTCCTCAATCATTTCATGATTTCACAAAATCAAATTCTCCGGATGTCGCGTCTTCAGGATTCGCGAAACGCCGCATCTCGATATGTCGATGGACTCTCCCCTTTCGGGATTTTTTTCTGAAAGTCTAGATTTCTATCACGCATCCCTTCAAGATGGATGGTCCACATCCATTTCGCGATTTCAAGAAATCAAATGCCAAAATGTCCTGGCATCTTTTCCCTTTGATCCTCGAAGTTTCAAACTCCAAAATGCCGACAGCTCCTGATCTCTGCCACGTGTCCCAGTCGATGGACGACTCAAATCTGTTTCAGGGTTTTCACCATGAAGATTCCTATTCTCCTATCCTTAGGACTTCCGATATCCCGATTTTCGAAGTCCCGATATCCCGATGCCTTTCGGGAATTTCGCTCTGCTTGCGAGGGTTTAAACCCCGTGCAACTCTTGTCAGATCCCAAGACTGACGAACATCTAAGTGAGGTCCGATGGTTCACGATCTCCTGAACTTGAACCTTTGGAAACAATCATAACCCCCTTGCTTCTCTGTCATATTGGACGGCTAGCGGGACTTTGCAAATTCTCTATGGATAATTTCGACCATCTGTCTCTTCCCTTGAGAACTTCCGCGAACTTTAAATAAAATATTTCTCTGCGTGGAACTTGTCCTTCTGCAGCACGATGTCACTACATCTCCTTTCAATTCTTCAAGGCAATTAGCCTCTTACTTCCCTTCAACGACTTCGAAGGTTCGAACCCTTCTGAGGTTTTCCATCACTTCAAGACTTTCAGAAAAACTCTTGTTGTCTCTCCTTGCGGCAGACCTTCAAACACTTTCAAGTGTTGAACTCCTTTCGACTCTGCGCAATCCCTACAGTAGCAGTCTCTCAAAAATTCATTCAGGTTACAAACCCCTGAAGCTTCACTCGACCTACACACACTTTGCACAGATATTGTGCTTAACTACACTTTTGAGGAAATGAGGACAAAAGCTATCCTTTCTGAGCTTTCAGAGACAAACCTATGAACCCTTTGTCAACTCACTCCTTGCGGACAATTCAACTGCACTCCTTGCAGGAACTCTCGCTTAGACAGAGAAAAAATTGAATCTCATTTCCTAACTCTTTCTCTCTCAGACTTCAAACATAATCCTAAAATCATTCATACGCAGCATAGAAAGAAAATGTATAACAGAAAGAGTAAAACCATGAACATATCGTTCAGCATACACATACAAGAAACAAATACAACACCATGAATTTGAATTAAGACTTCTTCTATTAATTCAAATCTCTGTACATGGGTGTTTTTCAAACACAGTTTCTCTGTTCTAGCTCTGTATGCTCTTCTCTTGGTAATGTTCTTCACTATCATACAATAATACAATGAGGGTGTCTATATCCCGTTTCCCTCTTTCATTCTAAATTGTCTAATCTACGCATTAAATTTTATCTACTTGCATTAACTATTATAAATGCCTTCTACCTACTAAGGAAGAGAGCAGATCGCTCAAATTCCTTTTACATTATACAAGTGTGCCTCTGTTTAATGATCTCATTGTCATTACATAACATTTTCAAAATTTGCGTTGGGTGCTTTTCCAGCTGTCTTTTATCTCTGTGTTGGCTCACTTGAGATGCTCCTGCATCATACTCCCTTGCTTGAAAATTTTCATGGGCTCCTGTCCATGAGCTCGCGCACGGTCTGTCCATGCCTCTGGATCTCTGCTTCATTCTCCCAGCTGGCATCTTCAACTGGGTAGCCCTTCCATTTGACCAAATACTCAAAGTATTTCTTTCGCCTGGTCTTTTTTCTCACTCTTTTGTCCAATATGCGCTCCATCTATGGCCTTTCTGCAACTGGAATCTGTTTTGTCCACTGGACCTCTGGCTGTTCATTTCCTGCCCCTATTTCCTTAGCTTTATATGGGTACAAATCTGAGATATTGAATATCGGAGAAATTTCGATCCCATCGGGTAATTCAATCTCGTAAGCATTCGCCCCAAGTTTCTTCAAGACCTTACATGGTCCAATTTTCTTCATTTTTAGTTTATTATATGTTCCTCTCGGGAACCTTTCCTTTCTCAAATGTGCGAGGATCAAATTGCCAACTTCAAATTGAAGTTGTCTTCTATGCTGATCTGCTCTCCGCTTATATTCTTGGCTTGAACTCTGTAATCATTCCTTCACCTGGCTATGAAGTTCCTTCATCACCTCTGTGAAATCTTCTGCACTAGCGCTCCTATTCGCAGTCTGTTATAAACCTCTCAATTCAGAAATTCCTCTCGGCTGCATGCCATCGATGATCTGAAATGGACTTTGTCCCATGATTTTGTTGACTGAGTCGTTATAAGCAAACTCTACCTGTGGTAATATGTTGTCCCACTGGTTGTGGTGTTCTCTCACCAAGCTTCTCAGTAAGTCTCCCAGACTCCTATTCACCGCTTCTCTTTGTCCATCCGTCTGAGGATGATAATTTGAACTAAACGACAAGTTTGTTCCCAGCTTCTTCCATAAGGTTCTCCAGAAGTGTCCTACAAACTTAGTGTCTCGATCCGAAACTATGCTTCTTGGCAAGCCATGAAGTCGAATGACTTCTTTGAAAAACAGATTCGCAATGTGAGTTGCGTCACTGGTCTTCTAACATGGAATGAAGTGTGCCATCTTGGAAAATCTATCCACCACCACAAATATTGAGTCAAACCCTCTTTGTGTTTTTGCAACCCTAATATGAATTCCATGCTGACTGCATCCCATGGACTCTCAGGTATGGGTAATGGTTGATACAATCCTGCATTCTTCCTCTTTCCTTTTGAATGCTGGAAAATTTTGCATCTGTCCACGAATATTTTGACGTCTGCTTGCATTCCTAGCCAAAAATATGACTCATTCAACTTTGCAAACGTCTTGTCATGACCGAAATGCATGGCCAATACTCCACTGTGTTTCTCCTTCAGTAAATTCTCTCTCATGGAACATTTTGGAATACAAAGTTAATTACCTTTAAACAGTAACCCTTCTTGGATCATGTATTCTTCCAACTAGCTTCTGTCTCCGAGAATTGGATTCTCAGTTGCTTCATACGCCTCCTTAAAATATGGATCATCTTTGTACATGTCTCCGAGATCATCAAAACCCAATGTTTTGACTCTGAACTCTTGCAACAGCAAACATTTCCTGCTCAAAGCATCAACAACCTTGTTAGCAGTTCTAGAAATATGCTTAATTACAAAAGTAAAGTTCTGCATGTATTCAACCCATTTAACATGTCTTTGATTCAACTTTTCCTTTTGAGTCACGAACTGCAGTGCATGATTGTCACTGTATAATACAAACTCCTTCGGGATCAAGTAATGTCTCCATTTCTTTAATGCCTGAATAATAACATAAAACTCCTTGTCATACATGGAGTATTTCACCTTCGCTTTGTTCAGCTTCTCACTGAAGTATGCTATTGGCTTGTCTTCTTGACTCAAGACTACCCCTATTGCAAACCCACTTGCATCGCATTTCACTTGAAATGTCTTTTGGAAATCAGGCAACACTAGGATTGGTTGTTCCGTGAGTTTCCTCTTCAACAGATTAAAACTCTTCTCAGCCTCTTCTGTCCAGTGAAAATATTTGTGTCTCTTCTTCACTGTGTCCATCATCAGTGCACTAATCCCACTGAAATTCCTAATGAATTTTCGGTAGAAACTAGACAATTCGTGAAAACTTCTCACCTCAAATATGCTCTTCGGTGATGGCCAATTCTTGATCACCTCCACTTTATCTGGATCCATCCTCAATTTATCTGCACAAATAACAAATCCCAAATAAATGAGCTTTGTCTTCATGAATGAGGATTTCTTCATGTTTATCAACAACTTCTCTTGCTGTAATCTCTTCATCACTATAGCTAAGTGTTTCAAATGCTCTACCTCTATTTTATTGAAGATCACTATGTCATCCAGATACACAATGACAAATTTTCCAATGAACTCCTTCAAGAATTTATTCATCAACCTCATGAAGGTACTTGGTGCGTTTGTTAAACCAAACGGCATAACAAGCCATTCATACAACCCTTTGTTAGTCTTGAAGGTTGTCTTCCATTCATCACCATCTCTCATACGAATCTGGTGATATCCACTTTTCAAATCAATCTTCGAAAAAAAAAATTCTCCACTTAAGAAATCCATCAGATCATCCATCCTTGGCAATGGAAATCTGTACCTAATGGTTATCTTGTTTATTTCCCTTGAGTCGGTACACATCCTCCAGCCTCCGTCTTTCTTCGGATTGAGTACTGTCGAAATAGCACACGGACTCAAGCTATCCCTGACCAAACCTTTGTCCAACAAATCCTGGACTTGTCTTTTGACCTCTTCATTCTCCTGCGGCATCAATCTATACACAGCTTTGTTTGGAAAACTATCTCCAGGTATGAGATCAATATGATGACTCACACTTCTGATCGGTGGCAATGAACGAGGTAGTTCATCCACTACTATGGCAGCGAACTCTTCCAGCAGTTCCTGAACCTCTTCTGGTAAATCATCTACCCTTGTGCTGGTTAAAAAATCTTTGGCTTTCTGACCA
>SNQJ01S0018893.1:140684-152216 GCA_010110895.2 Picea sitchensis
TAACTCAAATCTCTGTACATGGGTGTTTTTCAAACACAGTTTCTCTGTTCCAGCTCTGTATGCTCTTCTCTTGGTAATGTTCTTCACTGTCATTTAATAATACAATGAGGGTGTCTATATCTCGTTTCCCTATTTCATTCTAAACTGTCTAATCTACGCATTAAATTTTATCTACTTGCATTAACTATTATAAATGCCTTCTACCTACTAAGGACGAGAGCGGATCGCTCAAAGTCCCTTTACATTATACAAGTGTGCCTCTGTTTAATGATCTCATTGTCATTACATAACATTTTCAAAATTTGCGTTGGGTGCTTTTCCAGCTATCTTTTATCTCTGTGTTGGCTCGCTTGAGATGCTCCTGCATCAATGTCTCACTTTCCTCTATTCTACCTAAACTTCCCTCACTCAATGAAGATAGATATGAAAAATACATGTTTTCTTGTACGTCATATAACACCATTAATGACATAAATAGTCAACCAATCAAGATGTAACACTAGTTCATTACTAGTATCATGTTGGTATCACAGTAAGCTCATAATGATTACCATAGTGTTACTCTTTCAAAATTTTATTATTCTCTATTACTATTGGTATACTATGTAGGAATTATAGGGGCATGTTTGGAGTCAAATGACACATGCCAATACGTGGTGGTAATAGGACACGATGCTACTTGGAAAACCCCAGAACTGATGCCATTAGACACATACTCAATCCTAAGGCCAACTAAGGAGAACAAACAGCACACATTAATTAATCTAGGATTCAAGCATCCAAACAAACCAAATTTGTACAACGAAAACACCATATTTATTTGAAATTCTTCATGTAACATATTTCATTGACTTATTGTGATCTTGGTCTCTCTTGGAAGTACTTTCATTGACAATGCAAATGCTCTTTTCTCCTTTAGTTGACCAACCTACTTTAGTGGATTCCTAATGAAGATGGAAGAGGGTGATTCAATCCCAAACAACTTGTTGAAATTGAAAAGGCATCCATGGTCAGTTGTTAATAATTTCTAGAGATGTAGATAAGATAAGATAATGTTATTGACGTCCAACAAATGTCCACAAAATTAGGTCAATGAAACTAAAAGATACATCCAATGTGAATACAATGTGGGAGCGTAGAAGAAACTCATAGATAATGTTGAAATCTAGAAGGCGAAATAAAATCCACCTAAGGACTTAGAATCTATATGTCCAAGAAGAAACCTAGTTGCCTTTTCAATAAGATGCACCAATAAAAAATGCCTTATCTAAAGAGGATTGAACAAAAGAGGACATACAACCAATTTAAAACAAAACTCTTAGCACAACTAAAAACTCTATCTATCAAAATTCCAATCCTTTAATCTATCAAAGATGTGCCCATATACAAAAAAATATATATCAAGGAACCATGCATCAAGAGACCTAGAATGACGAAAAGAGATCCACCCACAATTAATGTTGTAGGGTAGCTTGTTGATCTCATGATGTGAGGGAATATTTTCACTCCCAAATACTCTATACCATATGTAAGTGGATCTAAATGTTGTTTAATGAGATCTTGTAAATATTATCTCCATAATTGATATTGATTTTTGAATGGAGGGAGAAAGGTAGGTTTTATGGCTTGAATAATTTATGTTTCGAATTGAAGGCTAGTAATGCATTGGATTGAGATGACCCATATATAGATAGTAAGGCCCCTTTTTATTCTAATTTATTCATCCTTGTAGTAGAGGTCTACATAAACATATACTTAATCCAAAATACCTTGATATATTTAGGGGTCACAATCAATGTAATGACAAGGAGATAATCCTCAATTAAATTTGAGAGAATTATTAAGATGCACACCCACTATAATTTGGTTGATATACATGTCTATTGTCATCCCTGAAGGAATATTATAAGATGTGATAATATCAATAATATCCCAGGAATATCTAGTAGACTTTATCATGTTGTAACCCAAGGATAAACTCATTAATGTAAATCCCATCATCATTGGAATACCATGGTTAGCTACAATAGATACTTACATTGGTTATGGAATATGGGACATGAAAATTTCTTAAGGATTGTCCCAAAAGATACTCACTCTCTGTCCTCCTACTAAACATTTTATTGAAACTAAAATACATTGTGGGTAGGACAAGTGGATTATGAAGAAGTATTTGGAACTAGTATCTAGTCTATTATCACTCTTGACAATGCTTTATCATCGAAACAAATACATAAGGACACATTCCTTTCAAAGTGTATGCAAAATTTGTATCCCAACACTATACAAATTCAGGAATACCTTGACAGAGAGGATGTAAGTACCAACCAAACACATAAAAAAATGATACATGATGGAAAGACTTATCTCTTAATTATTATACTAAAAAAATATTATCCATATAGTCCTTATATAGTGGAATCATTTCCTTTCTAGTGGCTTTATTAAGTTCCCTATAGTCCACACAAATTGTCTAGTTACTCCTTCCTTGGGAAAAATAATCAAAGGAAAAACCCATTCTCTATCTAAGATAGGGTATATAAAACCTACATATATATTTTCTATAGTTTATATTTAACTATGTCTTCAAGTGTAATGTTCATTCTCCTTTGTGGCTTCTGATTGGCAAGGAATCGTACTTGATGTAGATGTGATTTTTGAAAATGTTTGGATGTATTCCATACATGTCACTATAGTCCCAGGAAAAGGTATAACTATGAGTTTTAGAGATGCCTAACAACTATTGTTATCGATTAGAAGTTAATTTGTTGTTCATTTTCAACACTTTGGTGGGAAACATTTCTACTATTTTAACCAATTAATTATTCCACATTAGTTGTTATCATCCATAAGGTTTTTGAAGACCAATGATGAAACACTTTATATATTTTCACATAAATAGATGTAGACCCTAAAATTTAGATAAAAATTGAAAAATAAGAGTGTTGATAAGGCCCTTAGCCCCCAAGGAACTAGTACTAATAATAAAAGAAGGAAAATTAAGAGGATAGAACAATGGGAAAAATATACTTATTTTTCAAAAGAATGAGTCATAATTAAGGACATTACTACCACATTGCTAGAAGTAAGAGGATCATTATCACATATAAACCATGATCCTTATAAACAAGTGAGTGCATTAGTAGGATTAGGAAACTTAGAGAAAGGACAAAGACCCATTTATACAAACAAACACATATTCATTCACTGAGCCCTACACCAAATATACCAAGTATGAAAGAAACTGAAGAACCTATTGGAATGGGAGTTGTTGACATAAGCACATGGGTTTTATTGGAACATATCAAGAAAACATAGGTAGAAATCATTAAATGGAAGGCTATAGTAGAATCTAATAGGTGATAAGTTATACCCTTGGAGAAACATGAACAATTAGTCTCTTCCCTAGAAGAAAGGTCTTAAATTTTAAGGGTGCAACATTTAGACACAATTAAAAGTTGAGGAAATGAAAACTTAAATTTGAGAGCAAATATGGGAGGAAAAATGGAATAAACAAAAGATAAAATTGAGAAGATAATGATTTTGGATAAAAAAATGGGGAAAGTAGATCTATAGAATCCCATACATACAAGGAAGAGGAACTTACCATGACCTTGTAGGTGAGGGTTGAAAGTACTAATCTGAAATATGTATTGAGAAGACATACTTAAATGGTTTTAGATGTGGAACTAGTCCCGGTTTTAAAGGAAATGCAACAGGAGGCCATAGTTCAATATTAAAATACCACAAGAGATTTACGGGATACAATGTTACAAATGTCCCAAACCAAGTGGGAAGAATTAATCCCTACATTTAAGAGAGAGAAAAAAATAGAACATCACTCCACTAACTTAGTCTATGAAATTGGATATGCATAAGCATTGTTCTATCAAGATATAACACTAATTAGTACAATGGTTCTATTTCATTACTAGTATCATGTTGGTATCACAATAATCTCATAATGATTACAATAATGTTACTCATTCACACTTGAATTATCTAGCACACGCTAATTAATCTAGGAGTCAAGCATACAAACAAACCTTCAAACAAAGAAGCGCTAGTTGGTGATGGAATCCAACATCGCATGATCGATGTGCGAAGGGGATATGTTTTGACAGGTGGGAAAGTTACGTTGACAACCTTATTAACGAACTAACACCCTAGTGCAAGTTACCTCACTGAGTAGTGGGCAACCCTTCATGGAGTCTGAGTGATTCTAGCCAACGTTGATCCCAGGTACAACACCACCTTCCCTGTGATATAACCTTGGGTAGGAAGTCTAAAATATTATGGACTCTATGGTACCACCTACTATACCAAAGCAAAGGGGGGACAGTCGAAAGTCAACACCAATACCAACAAAGTAGGGTTGTTTACTATGTTGGCCCCAATGTGACCTCATTCTTGACCCTTGTGTTAGAAGTGTTTCCCAAAGTTAGTGATATAGAAACTAGATTCCACTCCCTAACTCAAATCTTTATGTTTGTTTAGCATCTTTGGAAATTTATTCTCACAATCCTATTCTAAATATCTACACCTAAGCTAAGATGGGTTTGATGAGCCCTAGAAATGTTTCTAGTTAAATTTTAATTAGCACTTGATTGTAGGTTGTTGTTAGTCAAAGGAGTGGTCATGAAACTGATAGAAATGCAATAATTTCAACTCCGATGAAAAATATCTATGGGAAGGAGCAAGAAGTTTCAAGAAAAGAAATAATTTCTTGATTGATTACTATGTGTGCACTGCTAATGAAAAAAAATGTGAGCTAATTATACAGATAAATGGAAGAAAAATTACCCAAATTTTATAAATACCATGAAAATGTCATAGTTCACTTAGTACACCTATACAACATTGAATCAAATGTCATCATTTCTAACATAGTAAAAAAATTTGATTATATAGACCACCATACACATCTTAAATACTCATAAGGATCACGAGGGCTTCACCTTGTTGACCAATATCCCTTAAATTTGTCAACCATATCCCTTAAATTTGTCAACCATTAAAAACAGTATCCCTTAAATTTTTCAACCATTGTAACGATCCCATCATTACGACTACAAGTGAAGCAAAAGGTGTAATTTTTTTATTTTTTTTTAGGTAGGAAGGTTATGACGACAACAGTTGAACCACGCGACTGACGACAAATGAAAAAATGCATTCCAAGAAGCAGACAACTATGACTACCCACCCGACACAACAAGACCATGCCTACAAGATAAGAGACAACATCCCCCTCCCGGCACAATGACCTTGACAACCCAAGACTAGAACCTCAAGGCGCATGAACCCAACACATGAAGGCGTTCAACCCATGCGCCAAAAGAAAACTTATGACGCTCGACAAAAATCACATGGAAGGCATCGACTCCATCCAAGTCATCATCCGCCGCTATCCAATAGGGCGTTCCATGATCCCCTCATCGGGAATCATGTCGTCTCCAGATGATAGTCGCGTCAATAACCTTGGCACAACAATCCTAATGGGACCAAGGATTCAAGAAAATTCAGCGTGCTAGGAGGCAAATCAATTGACACAAGGCTGCACCAAAAACCCAACAATAGGTCGACGAGACACAAGAGGAAGACAACAAGGGAAGACGCAAGCCAACACATGACTTCATCAACAACCCAACCATTCCTCCAGTCTAAACTAGTCAATAATTACAATCTACTTTAACATTGATTACCATCTAAATGAGCACGTCTAATTTACAAATAGTCATTAATGAACCCTTTGATTTAACATGAAATACAATCCAACCTAGAGAGAGTCAAATTTCCCAAATTAAACAATAACTATATATCAAATTAACTTAATCATAATTCTAAATTAGCAAGTCTAAATGACTACTAGTCAATAATGTGCAAGGCTAAATAAAACTTAAGTGCAATCTAATTCGCAAGCCTAATGGCAAATTAGACAACAATTACAATTCAATCTACCATTAACACAATCTAATCTTAGAAATACCAACATAAATGAAAAGGAACATTCTATCTATCGTGCATAGTGCTTATTATTAAAGTGTTATTAACGAACTACCTTCTGAAAAACTATCTAGCCAAATAACAGTAGTAGGATTTTTACCAGTTGTCTAATACGCATTAAGTTGTTGAGTAAAAACAAGTTTGACCATAAACAGAATTATCTTTTCATTAAATATGCCCCTACAATAAAATCAAGGCATGGACTGCTGACAGTAAGGTGAGGGCGTGGTCTGACAAGAATCAATTGTGGTCAATGTAAAAGCTAAATCTTAGTTGTCTTTACTGAAATTTTTGTCCTGAACCATAAATTTACAATCATTAAATGAATTGTTTCCATCACTATCAAAACTTGGCTAGGTGGATTCACTGTCAGACCTAGTAATAGATGTCTAAAAAGGAAAAATCACAGTCTTATAGTGAAGGCAAATCGCAGTGTCATGGAACTGAATTACAAGCTTTCTAACAGGTACACGGTTTACACTTTTCTGTGTGAGGCAGATTTGTATAGACTTGAACTAAATTATTCACAATTCCAATAGAAATCCAAAAGGTGAATGCAAAAAACAAGAATGAACTTACAGAAATCCAATGCATCCCTGAATCATGAAATTGTCAAATTTTCTGAGACCATAATGTGAATTCTCTCTTTCTATTAACATACAGCAACAAATTCGACAACCAGGCTTCTTCATAAAGATTGGAGAGGTTTCATTATATCTGGTAAATTCCTCTCTATTCCATGTGTCTCTCGACCTTCTCTCTCTCCGTGAGTACAATGACTTCAACAAATATTTAACTGTGTAATCATCAACTGAAAATTGATTTCATTGAAACTACAATAGAATCCATCATCTCTTACGAAATTTCATAAACGCCTCCTGAATATGCAGTCTATATCATTTATGGGTAGTTCTATACAAATTCCTTCACTTGATTACGCACAGTAAACAATTGAACACAAAGGTTTCCTCACGCAGAAATTTAGTTTTCTTAGATCCACTAAATTTGGATCATGTTATCTAGTTAATCTAGATCCTAATGTTCATGCTATAATCCTTATTAATTCTAGTAGTTGTTACAGAGTTAGGATTTGAGATCCTTAAAAAACTTATTCAACCTTTCCAAATACAATAAAACAGATTTAAGAGAACCCACTCTCTGGTAAGAATTGTCTTTGACTTGCAACAGCCAATGATAAGATTGAAATTTAGTCTATGCTCGTGCATCACGTTATAATGGCCAAATCGCAAGAAACCAAAAAAAAAAAAAAAAATCGATGCAGGAATGCATTCACCCTCCAGGTAGTATCGCTGAGAAAAAATTGTAGACCAAGGCACAAAATGCAGACCAATGATTTGTTTTCAGTCATGGGCCTTCTAGTGCTCGAAGGGTATAGTCTAACAGTGATTTTTAGAATAAAATGGAAACACACATTTAGCTCAAGATCAGCAAAACCATTCGATCACAAGTTATAACACCGCCTTTATCTAACCAGTAAGAAGAGTAAATATACAACAATCGCAAAAAAAAGGGAATTGAATCACACAACAAATCATTGAATAAAAAGAGAAACACAGCAAAATCTTAAATGGACAACTCTTCCACAAACATTGAGTCATTCGGTAATACATAAGAAACCGTAGAGGAAATCACATTAGTCGCAGATATTACACCAGGGTTTAAGTATTTTGAAAATGAAGAGAAAATCATCCCAACAAAATCAGAGATGCTGATTCCAAGAAAATGCAAAATATGATTTATTAAAAAAAAAAAACACAGAGATCATGCCAACAACACAGAGGTCATATCAATCGCAAGAGGTCGCAATACAATCACTTGAACATGAACAATCAACAGGGTTATATGGTTGGTAGGAACATCCTTCGCTTATCATCCATGCACAGAAAAGTAGGGTGTTCGGATCCATAGGTCTATTAACACCGAAGTGACGATCGTAGATCCGGCTCCTGGCCGACTACTCAGGCGTCGACTGATGAGTTAGGGACGAAGGCAAAATAAATATAAACTGCAAATCATCATAAGTCAATAAAACCATAGGACGGTCAAGACATGTAGGGATCGAAAGCGAAGGGAAACAATCAACAGTGAGCTTAAGGCTATGGGAGAATTTCAGTCATCAATTAAAATGCTAAGTCAATCATTTTCTTTACCCAATTAAACATATAGAACTAAAAGTGTAAAGTATACTAACAATCTATCATGCAGAAATAAAGGAAGTGTATCATAGCCCAAGATGCCCGCTCTGAGTTGATGTCCCGCATCCTCTGTGTAACTCCCTCTTGTCGACCGATGAGACTTCACCAGTACCTTCCAGCTAATGCTAAGGGTACTCTTCTTCCCCCTTAGCCCCCTGAGCCGCAAAGGGGCCATGCACACTAAACCAAAGAATCAGCTAGCTCCCAGTTCGCCTAGCAAGGCCGAGCTACCACTCCTCACCGAGATGGGTATCCCAACTCCCACAACCTAAGTCATTCAAGTACAAATTTCTGCAGCGTAACATTACGCATAACAGAAGAGATCTATCCTCCTCCTCCTCCCTCCTTTATATACATTTTCTAAGTCAATTACTTTCCCAAAATCCCTTTTAATTTATTGTTCATTAATTTAATTCATAATAATCCTCCCTGTATATGTGTCACCCATCCCCTTCATTACACCATAAATTAATTACCCCTATTTCCCTCACCCACCTAAAAGCACTCCTAGAATCACTCCTAGGTGTCCCCGTATTCCTTTACAAGTTTTAATGACTTTCCCCCTTACTAATTTACTAGTTGAGTTTAATTTAGCAAGTTCTTAAATGCTAGATACCTTACTAAGTTAGACATACTTCTTTTCCCCCTTTCTTTTTATGTTTCCCACTGTTTCCTAGTTTCCTAATTATTTTAAATTTCCCTCTTTCCCTTTTCATTTAAAACTCAAATTGGCAGGTGTTGAAAATTAACGCTTTCCATTTTTCCTTTTAATTAATAAATTTTTAATTAACACATGTGACAAAACAATTATTTCCCCCTTTCCCCCCTTTTTAAATTTTATCCCCCAAAAGATTTTTATAAATTAAAAGAATTAGTTACCCACCTTCTTGACACATGATTAATGATGATTATCATTTTTATTTATTTTATTTTATTTCTATTTTTATTTTTACAAACATATTTTTTTTTAAATATTTTTCTTTTACCGCAAGTTTCACCTAGAGCTAGACTTTAATTTCTTGAGCTAGGCGACCTTTTATTATGGAATTAGCTTTAAATATTTCTCATCACATTGTTCATTCTAAGGCCATCTAGGTTCATTCATTTATTAATTAGCAATGTGACGTGCCCTTCAGGATGCACTAGGTGCTCCAAAGGTTCCACTCGCCCCATTATGTTTTCCTTGCGCGACGTTCCCTTCAGGACACACTCTATGCTCCAAGGGTGCCACTCACCTCTTTCTATTTTTCTTGCGCGACGTGCCCTTCAGGATGCACTATGTGCTCCAAGGGTTCCACTCACCTCTTGACCGACTTGGTACACATCATAACCCCTGGAGTCAATACTCTGCCAGGTGATATTGTGGGAGACTAAGGGCCTCTAAGGAATAAGGCCCCTGCTTTATTGCATGCCCCTTAGAATCATCGTGAGAAACTATGCAGTCACCCCTCACGGCATCGTGGGTCTTCTCGAAATAGGTAATTTTTAACCTACAGTTTGAGCCATGGCGGGAGTTCTAGTAGGTTGTGGCAGGGCTAATGTCCACACCTCTCTCTCAATGTCTCTAGTAGTCGTGTGTGACCCCTCTGCTCCATATGTGAGTCTAATCAGCAAGTTATCGTCATCCTGCATCATCAAGTAATCATGTCAGAATATATCCATAATCATATCATCTAATCAGATGTACAAATGTCATATATACAACAATCAAACCCCAATAATCCACTCCCTGACTCAATCCAGAGTCCAAGGGGTCGCATCGATGCCTCTGCATCCTCGGGGCCCAAAATCCAGCACACTCATGGAAAACTGAGTCAATATGTTAAGCCGTAATATTGGCTCATTACACCTTAATTGGGGCACATTACATTAGTAATGTTATTTTATTTATGTCGGCTTTATTCCATTAGTTGTAATTATACCTCCTAGTCTCCTATATATACCAAGGAGACATTTTCATTTGGAATCCTCTTGTACTTGAACATTTAAGTGGGGTAAAAGGAGGTTTCCCCCTTGAAGAGGATTATTATCTAAAATTATCTCTTTTTCAAGGCGTTGAGTACTTTTTCTTAGGTTTTTTTATTCTATATTGATATTTGGTTCTTAACATATGGTATCAAAGCTCAAGGTCTTGGGGTTTCGTTGCTACATCTAAGACACCTTGGAATTTTTTCTATAACGTTTATTTTACAATGTTTCAGAAGGAACGTCTTGGAGGATATTTAGTAGATGGATCAAGGTACGTTGGGTTAAAATTTCATCTCCTGAGGCCTTATACTTTCAGATATACAACCTATACAAGATAGTGTTATCGAATCATCCTAAACTAAGTCATTGTGGAATTTTCGCTATAAAACATTTTCTGTAATGTTTCAGACCCTGAACTCTGGAGGCTATTCACAAAAATTAGTAAAGTATTTGTGGAAAAATTTCATCTTCTGGTTCATCTTAAATTTGTAGATACACCTTGTGTAAGATAGGGTATCTGACTAGTCTTAAGAAGGTGTTCCAGGTAAAAAAATCATAACTTCTTCCTAGAGTATAAAAAATGAGTGGGACTAGTTTCATTGGATCTTGGAAAGTATGTAGTAGTTCTGGTACAAGTTTCAGAATTTTATATCAATTATTTTGTGTGGGGCACGCTATACAAGTGATATCTCCTGGAAAGGCCAAAAATCGGCAAGTTGTGGGGAAGTTACCATAAATTCCACTTGGCACATCCAATTTTGATTAGACCTGTGGCATTGCAGAGAATAAATATCATAGAACTACATAAAATAAATTTTCATACCCAGAAGGGATGAAACTTGGGAGATACAACAAAATAAAGATTGTCTAGCAGAACCACCTCAAAATCAAGGTTCAAAAGTGATACTTGGCCAACATGCCACCCAAAAAGGGAACTTCTACACCAAATAACCCTCTAGACAATCCTACTTGGACTCTTGATGAAGGTGAAGAAATGCGTAGGGACATAAATGATTTACAAAAGAAGATAGTAACAAAAGATGAACTACAAGAGATGGAAGCTAAGTTGGAGGCAAAGATGGATGGTTTAAAAGAGCAGATCATGGAAGTATTGAAAAATTCCGTAACAGAGAAGACACCTGAAAGTGAAAATGCATCCCATGAAATTCATGATGAGGACACAAGGAAGGTGAATCAAGAATGGAGAAACTCCAAATTTGGGTTGAAGACCAACCACATTCCTAAGATCGATATGAGGAAGTTTGATGGCAAGGACCCAATTACATGGATACTTCAGATGGAGCAATTCTTTGATCTACATAATGTGCCACATACACAAAAGGTA
>SNQJ01S0018894.1:9556-27798 GCA_010110895.2 Picea sitchensis
ACCTTTGGAAGTCATTACTTCCCTTGAACAATAACCATTGATTATTTCTCATATATTGTGCATGGTGTATTGTGGTGTATTGGTGTAACTCTTATACTATTGTTCATTTCTCATTGGATATAGTTGAATGGTTTAATTATAAGCTGAAAAAGGTTTTAAATTGTACTTGACATTGATTCACCCCCCTCTCAGTATCAACAAGGAACTCACTCCCCCTGATTTCCCATGGAATGCACTCCATCATATAACATTGTTTATTTCGCAAGAGGCCTTTCACCCTCATTTCCAAGCCTCCATGTGTGCAATCTAAACCAAGGAGTTTATTCCTCCAAGGCATATAGACTGGTTCAATAAACCTATCCCTTCCCTCGATGATTTTGAAGAAGGAAACATGGCCAACATCTCCCCCACCATCAAAATTGACATTTCCATTAAACCAGGAATCATAGAAGAAATCACCATTGACGTCACATGCTCCCCTAAAGAAATCATTGCTTACAAATATCTCTTTCAGGAATACCAAGATATTTTTTCCTAGTAATTTACAAATATGCCTAGCCTCAATTCTTCTATTGTCGAACATCGAATCGACACATGGCCCTATTTTTCCCAAGTTCACCAAAAGAAACGCCCCCTTTACCCATCCAAATATATGGCTATCAAAGACAAAATTGACAAGTTAGACATTGTTGGGTTCATTTACCCCATTGTGTATAATTCATGGATCTCCAAACCCATCCCCATTAACAAAAAATAGATCATTATTCGCGTTTGCAGATCACTATTCGCATTCACAGACTTCTATGATCTCAATTTTGCTTGTCCCAAAGACAAATTTCAACCCCTTTCATTGACCAAATTATCAATGATTGTGTCGGCCATGAGGCACTGTCCTTTATGGATGGGTTCTACGGCTATAATCAAATCGAAATCCATCCATCAGATCAGTATAAAACTGTTTTTACTACCCTATGGGGTACCTTTTCCTATCGTGTCATGCCTTTTGGAATCAATAACGCATGTGCTACGTTTCAATGGGCCATGACCTATGTTTTCCATTATCTTTCTTGCATCATCCTTTCTTATTTGGATGACCTCACTGCTTGATCCAAAAAGCAAACTCAACATTTAGACGACTTACACATTGTCTTCCAATGATGTCATCAGTATAATATCTACTTGAACCCCCTCAAGTGCATATTTCGCATCACGGTTGGACGCCTCCTTGGGTTCATTGTTTCCCAACACAACATCACAGTGGACCCCCTCAAGGTCCAAGATATCACAGAAATTCCACCACCTAGGAATTTACACCAATTGTAGAGCTTGCAAGGCAAATCCAACTTTCTATGTCGCTTTGTCCCAGACTATGCCACTCGCACACATGGTTTCCTCTGCCTCCTGCATCATGATATCCCACTTCGATGGGACGAACATGCTCAAACAACTTTTGATGATTTAAATTCTACCTTATCCAATGCCCCTTTGATTAGTCCACTAGACTATGATCGCGATTACATCCTCTACTTGTCTTCCTCATCCATCTCAGTAGAAGGAGTCTTCATCCAATTAGGGGATGATGGGCATCAACATGTCATTTACTACATTAGTAAAAAAAAATCAGGGCCACCCTTGAAATATAATCATTATGAGAAACTCTCCCTAGCAGTTGTCCTCACAGTCCAAAATTTGCGCCATTATATCCTTCTTTGAAATGCCAAGGTCATAGAAAATTCCAAACCCATGCAGTACTTTCTTAGTCGATGGTAAATTAATGGAAAATTTTCCCGATGGATCATTATCCTCCAGGAATACGACCTAGAGTTATAAACTCCCAAAATCAAGAAAGTGCTTGTCCTCACTGAACTCATTACATATTTTCCCTTGGATGTTACAACTTCCCCCATCAATACGAATTTTCCCGACGAACACCTCTTCCTCATCCCCTCCGATGACACCTGGTACGATGACCTCCTGGTCTACATGCAGACAAAAAAGTTTGGGTCTCATCTCTCTTGAGACAATCTTCGATACATTCACCATCAGGCCCCTTGATACCTCCTCATCAGAGATGTCCTCTATCGACGTGGGGTCGACACCATTCTTCATCGATGTCTGACCATCGACGAAGCTGACATAGTCTTGAACGATTGCCATAGTGGCGCTTGCGGCAGTCACCTCTAGGGTATGTCCACCACCCAGAAAATCATTTGAGTAGGGTACTTCTATCCCACATTATTTCATGATTGCATCCACACTATCAAGCGATGTGACAAATGTGATCTCTATGAAAAAAAAGCACAAGCGCCACCAGCTCTTCTACACCCAGTCATCACATCTGGTACCTTCTGCAAATGGGGCATAGACTTCATGAATTTCCATCCTCCATCCAATAAGGGACATAGGTACATTTTTGTGGCAATAGATTACTTCACCAAATGGGCCGAATCCATGCCCACTTTCAACAACACCGCTAACACAACAACGCATTTTTTCTTCAACCATGTCATTACCCGATTCGGAGCTCCAATACATTTAGTGTCTAATCATGGTAAACACTTTGAGAATGAGATCTTTGCAGAAATATCCTCAAAGTTAGGTTTATCCCATGAGTTTTCCTCCCCATACTACCCACAGTCAATCGGATAGGTCAAGGAAGTCAACAAATTCCTCAAAACCATGCTACAATGTACTTTCAACAAACATAAGACCAACTGGCATCATATGTTGTTTTCCACATTATGGGCTTATCGCACAGTAGGCAAAACGACCACCATTTTTACACCATTCCACACCGTCCATGGGATTGAATCCACCCTCCCTATCGAGTGTGAAATCTCCACGTTACGCACCGCCATTGAGCTATTACCCAACATTTCTCTAATGGAGCAGCACCTATTGACCTTAGATTCACTGGATGAATATCGTTGATCTTCATTACAGAACAATGAGGCATATAAAAAACAATCAAAATCTACCTTAGACCACCATGTCAACCTTCTCTCATTTAACGAAGGAGACCTCGTGTTAGCCTATGATATCGCCCACGATACTCTCGACCACGAAAAATTTGATTCATTATGGCATGGACCCTACATCGTCCAACACTACCTCAATAAGGGCGCGTACATCCTGTCCTCTCTAGGAAGCTACCCTCTCAAAGAACCTGTCAACAGGTTGTACTTAAAGAAGTTTTATGTGTGAGCGTAGCCATCCTCCTTAGGTTTTTCTTTGTACACATTTGTATATTTTTTACTCTTATTTTCCACCACCATTCCTCATGTCTATCTATCATCTATGTTATTGACAGATGCATCATCCATAACCCTACCACATCAGTTATGTTGATAGTGCCAGCCGCTAGACTCAGAATCTCGCTTCTACCACTTGGGCCCTCTATACTCCCTCACATGTATCGCTCCACTCCAGTGGCATATGTTTGGGCTCGACCACCAACAACCAAGATGAATATGACATCTTCATCGGTCTCCTCACCGAGGCCAGTCACCACCACATTCGTCACCTTAGCATTCTATTAGATTCCCAAATTGTCATCCCGCTGCTCAACAATGTATATCGCATTCACAATCCTTGCCTCTTTCGCAAATACCTACAAGTTAGACTATTATCTTGCAACTTTGATTCAATCACATTTACACATATTCCAAGACACTTTAATCAAATAGTAGATAACATGGCTAACCTAGTATTAGATTGGCATTTATCACATTAAACATCATTATATACATAAAAATCATACATTTGTCACAACACATAGTAAAGACATCATAAGAATAAAACATCAACACATGGAAACATGAATGATCCAAAAAATATATGTCACAGTGTTGTAAATGTTTACAAAAAGTACATATACATTGCTCATAGGCCATTGAGTCCCCCCACCCCTATAGGTACAAAATGGGTATCAACTACCCTATACAAAATGGGCTTCAAAGCCTCTATATACAAAACCCGACACTCATGGTGCCCCTAGATCCCCCCCCAAGTCCTTTGTCAGCTAGAGGTTCCCCACCATTTGGGGGTCCTCCAGGTCTAGGGGAAATCCAACTAGTCATCACTACCTCTACTATAGTTGCTTGATGGATCAAGGTCTTCCACTCTGTCGGTACACCCACGCACTGCTCCAGGACCTCCTCATCCTAGATATGGACCCACATGCACTTAGGTACACCCTGCAACACCCGCTCGAAGTGGTAGCACATGTCCTCTAGCATCTCTCCAGCCTCTTCCTATTGCTCATGCACTGGTCCAGCACCAGCGTCATATCGTCTTCACCTCTATCCTACCCTCGACTCTATAGGCGATAGTTGCACTGGTCCCCAACGAGCTAGCTCCTCGACCATCTTTGCCTCTTGGCCTCGGGGTCCCACATCTACAAAACAACACCAAATATAGTGTCATCATCCATATATACATATATAATAAAATGTTATCTAAAAAAATCACAAAACATAAATACCGAAACATACCACTCTAATCCCAATCCTCCCCAGGAGGCAACATCATATTTGAGTCATGTCGGTAGTCCATACTAGCATATGGATACCTCAATATCATCGGTGGAATATTTCTCCACACGTGCGCCACTATGGTCGTGAAATAATGGTCACCCTCTCCACCTTCATGTCAGGCCAACACATGGGCCCACCACATCAATCGTGAATCTTTTGGTCTCGTGGGCTCAAGAAGAATACTAGGGTACAATAGAGGCACCTTCTCTAGAAACCAAGCCACCAGAATGGACACAAAGGAAAATTCACCAGAGTCGGATCTTCAACACCGGTTAACTTGCCCCATCATCCTGGAGTGTAGCATCATACCCCAAGAAAAAAGGTCCCCATTGAGGACCCGTTCCACTATCCTCAACTGACCTCCAGTGATATGCTAAGTCCCCAAGTATCTATAGATCCTCACCACCATAGCGGTGATGCACTCTGTAATAAGGTCATCGATCACCTCAATCTGGATGACTGAACCTGACATCGGGTTCAGCCCCGAGGAGTGGTGAATTACCAAGTCACCCACTCGCTCGTCCCCTAGACGCTTGGGGTCCATAGGAAGGGCCATCCCATGGAATGGGAGCCCCATAAAAAAATATACATTCTCGACAGCCAAGAATGTCAATTGTTGTCCCCTCACTATGAAGCATTATAGATCAGTGCTCCACATCACAATCAGATATTGAAGTAGGAAGTTCTACAACCATATCAAAGGGTGGTCAAAGAGCTTGAGCAACCCGCGGGATTCCAAGTGTCTTCGCATGCCCGGATGTTGTCTCACCATCTCCCGTAGACGGTCCCAATTGCGCTCTCTCTAGTCCACTGGCATTGTAAAATCTAGAGTATGTTGATCACCTACATCCACATAGAAACACTTAATCAACCTCTTCATCCATAAACAACATAAAAAATTCAAATATTTCAAACCCCTTAGCCTTGCCTCCAATGTGCGACTTTTACCCAAATAGGTGTGCACATGTGCGCACTTGTTCTTTGCACAATTTCACACTAATGCGCAGCTATCTAAGAAATATCCACCCATAACATGCGCATTTGTCACCTAGACAAGTGCGCACATGTGCACGCCTGTTCTTTTCACAGCTGCGCACTAATGCACAATTGTATGAGAAACAGTCATGCATCAATGCATAGCTATCATTCAGATAGGAACACATCTCATGCACACCTATTTTACCATCCCCCATTCCCACATGCATGGCTGTGTCAAGAACAGCCACACATTATGCATTGGAAAATGGATTATACCTGCGCACATGTGTGTGAGTATTCCTCCTTTTCCCACACACTAGAGGGCATCTACCCAAAAAACCAATTGTACGGCCCTACGTACAGTCCCTACCTACATTCTAAGAATTTCACACAATGCAGGAAGATAGGACCACTAACCCATATCTCGCCACTCACGGATTGGTAGCTTCATGCTCCCATAATATCCAAATCTCCTCAGCACACTCTCATCAACTCATCTATGGTGACAGGTACAAATGAGGTGGCGTTGTGGGCCCACCATCCATATATAGTCCCTTTTTCCAAACTTCCACACTCTGTTACAGGAGCGTATAGCCTTCATTTTCTGATCCATTCTCAGCCACAGGATCCTGGTCTTGTGATCTACACATTCACATTCCTTGGGCCACCATATTAACTTGGCCCCAGAGGAGCATTTTTCTCACGTCATGTTCAGGTACGCATGTTCATGTTCAATGTTATCAAATAGCTGCTATATGTTCTTTATCATCATATATTTTTCACGTCGAGTGTTTGGTTTTCATGTGTGTAGGTACTTGTTTTGTAAGTGATGCACCCCCTTTAGGTATATGTTCAACACTGGCATGTAATTATTCCCTCTGTAAATCAATTACCTCTCCCATTCATATCCTCTAACATTTTCCTTTAGGGTCCTTACATCCGGCTCTGTAGTACGTTCACCTCTACTGCATTTTGGTACTGTCACCTGATAGCACTATCCCCCACATGATTTGTCCCATTAATATTTCCCCTTGGAAACTTGACACTCATGTTGATTTCACCCCCTAGGGATGGGAGTCTCAATAGTGTTATGCACTTCCGAGAATGAACCCCATACTTCTTCTCATCATATTTATAGCTTTCCCAATGGAATCCCAGGTCATATCATCTCAGTTCTATTGAATGCACCTCCGCGGTATCATTATCCCTCCATCTCATCCACCATCAGTTTTCCCATATGCATATTGTCCTCCATCCATCTACCTAATACATAAACCCACCCATGGGCCCCCCACCCTCCACCAATTCTCTTTTGCAACTTGTACCCTAATAGTTCACACCATCTTTCACTGGGGCACCCATTTCTATATCTGTATACTCAACCCAAATTATTCTTTATTTCTTTGGTAATTGTAAAAATCCTTTGTTTCCAGCATTTACTTAGCTTTTTTTCATCACCCTTGATGACCTTCTTTTCCCTGGAAACGCAACCCATGTCGCCCTTAGTTGGGGCATCCACTCTTTTTTCATTTTGAAATCATTCATGAACCCCGAGTATCCCAAGTCCATGTACCCATGATCTCTAATTTTGTCCACTTTTCTAGCCTCTGGAACAGTTTAACCCCATATCTAGTCATCCCCCTAACACTAGATATTGTTTTACGGTTGCTTCCAATCACCCTTCAAAATTTTCCAACCAAGAGCAGTCTTGAGTCTCACTGCATATTGACCTTTTTATGTTACCTATATGTACCTGATATCATCTCAGTGGATTTCATGAAGCATAGTTCCCAGAAGGGCAACAATATCTTGACTATCATTACTTTTACAATGAGGAGTCTCGGACAACACAGAGAGAATCAACATTACTCTTTGATTCCATTGACCCCCATAACATTCGACTTCAAATAACTCTCATGTTATGGTGGGTCTTACTATGCGGCTATTGCAGTTGTTTCATACCAACTAAAGACCTATGAATTCATTAGGCCATCAATTCTTACGAGTCATCGACAATTCTTACAGTCATCCTTGCCTCACTTAAGAGTCCGTTCACCATTTAGAACTATCATATGTCATTATCAACCTCCCCCGAGGGCATTTCGGTCATCTACATTAAATGAAATCTTCAGTTATAGTATCACACTTTGGTTACATGACACGAGCATGGGGCATGCCCACCTCTTTTGTACATAGATTTTCTTTTTTCTCCTTAGATAAATGTTTGGGCCCCACAATTTTCCCTCTCCCTCTGGCAGATCACTCTTGCAATTCCTCTCTTCTATCTTCATTACAATGGCACTCTTAGAAAAATAAACATTAATTTATTTCGGCTATAAGTATGCTCCTAACCTCACACATCATGGGGCATTTGTTATCACTGAAAATTTGTTTTCAACATTGCACGCAAGTGGTTAAAGAAACACATCAATGCTAGTAGCAATTAGTCCACTTATAGCATTGAAATTCATTCAAAAGGTAAAAAAACTATACAATTGGGTCAAAAATTGACATGCACAGATTCACCAGAGGAAGGGCACGTAAAGTGTTCAGTGTGTGCAAGCCAACACAGCCCTCAAAGCACACAATGAACCAAGTGCGTGACTGTATATGATAAAATCCATGCACTTCTATGAACCACAAATTTATGGATCTTGTCAGCCCCTAAAAGGCCCCTAATGGGTTGGTCAAGGACTAGAGGGTGCCCTAAAAGGCCCCTTGTTCATACTCTAAGACAATTACACTTTTCCATGTGTGAATGCTATAAATAACAGCCATGGGTGCACTAAGAAACCAAAATCTTCATAGTATTGTTATGCTACAAGAATTCTCCCTTGAGAGTCCTATTTTCTCTTTGGAGACTCCAAGCATCATTGCAATAGGCCATTCCACTCACCTCTTGAGGAAATAGGCATTATTTTTCTTCACCATTTTCCATTTCTTCCATTGTATGAATAGGTCTCCATTAGGGAACTCAAGAGTAGTCCCAAGGAGGAAGAGGGGACTCATAAGTCCCTATTTTTCTCTACAGTGTTTTTCCTACTAATCTATTAATCCATTGGTAGAATTATGCTGATCATTGTTTGATTTTCATGGTTCTAAGTTTCTCATGCTTTCTAGCATTTATTTTTTAGTTGTTTTAGTTTATTTATTTATTTATACATGGTTGTGGCTTGTCTAACCCACTCACAGACTTTTGTCTTGTCTAGCAGGATCATCTAGGCATGCAAGTGTTGTTGTTTTTCTCACCCAAGTGAAAAAAGAAACACAAAAACTACCCATATGCAGGGATCGACTTCAGAGGAGATTCAAACATTCCATTACCACCAGGTTCCTAGGGAGACATAGGTATAAAAAAGTTTTTCAATATTTCATTTTTTTGTATTTTTGTAGACGAAAACAAAAATATTTTTGGATGATGTCAAGTACTAATTAAAACACGTATGTTATGCATATGTGGGTCCATGATGGCCATATGGACTCCCGAAACATTGGTGGAGGCATCGGGGGGATGAGTCAATGGGAGGAGACGCTGATAGAGTGCTTCAAAACATGCGGGGAAACCTATCTCTTTTGACGTAAAGAATTTAGATGGTTCAGGTAGAGGTTCTATCGGAGGCAATGTAGTTGCAGGTGGTAGGTGCGACTCTTCCGGTGTCTTGCAAACGACATACTATGCTATCATGACACACATATGGTTCCATAGGCATATATTTCATGGTTATTGTATTGATCAATCATATATGTATTTTGAGGGTGTGAGCCCCAATTTTGTACTATAACACCATATTTTTGGAGATATGAAATATAGAAAACAGTGTACATTACAATGTACATTGGTGAATAATGTACATTGGCTTTACTTATATTACAATGTGTACATTGGTGAATGTGTTTTATTTTCTTTAGTTATGTGACAAATGCCAATCTAAAACATAATTAGCGTAAGAATCGAATACATAATTATAACTTCTAGGTATGTGATTATAAGTAATAAAATTAAAAATGTCGTTCCAAAAGTCATACTCGTAGGAATCGTCGGCGTAGAGTAGAGTCTTGCACATGGTAAATGTCGTTCAACTGACATACTACTAACTAGGATTCTAGGTTAAATTATAAAGAATGAAAACCATGGGAAATGTCATCGCGCAAAATTTCTATAACGATGATATATTCGACCACATTATTCATTGATGGCCCTATTCAAACGCCACCTAGAGACAACATTTGACCCTCGGGTGAGTAAACAACCCAAGCGGTGGAAGACAAGTTATGTGTATGACGATTGGCCCCATCTGTGAATCCTAAGTAGACCGAAGACTCTGTTGACATCTTCCAACCAAGGGAAAACTAACTAAGCAAGACGATGACGAAAGGAGAAAATATATATGCACTAAAATACATTAGTATACAAAGAGTTATGCTCAATATAGGGGCTCAAGTGTAATATATTTTCAAGTAGATCCCATTCCTGGACTCAGCCATCATATTCCCTTCATAATATTCTAATTCATAGGCTCCTTTTTCTAATACACATCACACGATATAAGGATCGTGCCACATGGGGTTGAACTTTCTTTCCCCTAGTGGTTCGTTGGCTTAGTCATACAAGAGGACCAAGTCTCCCACATTTTACTGCCGAGGATAGACAGATTTATCATATTGGACCTTGACACATCATTTATTCTCTTCGATGGTCATAGAGGCATCTCGATGCTGCTCATTTAGACTCTCTAGGTGTACGAGGCATTGTTTGAGATTAGAAGTGTTAGGTATGAGATTAACTGCCAATCTAAGAGAATGGATTTTTCATTCAATAGGTAGGATCAACTCCACACTGTGTACTAACTACAAACGAGAAAAAATGGTGGAAATTTTAACCGAGGTTCAGTATGCCCAGAGAATAGGGTAAAGCATGATATGCCATCCATATTTTCTTTGGATGATGGTTTTCTACAAAATGGTCTTGAGAGACTTGTTCACAACCTCCACATTTACATTTTCCTAGGGGTAGTAAGGGGAAGAATGACCATGTTTAAACCCTAGTTTTGATGCTAATTATTTCATCATTTTTTTCTGAAAGTGACTGCCATGATCAGTGACAATCTCACTCGATATTCTGAACCTAGCTATAATTTGATTGAAAATGAAAAATGTAGTAGTCTTACCATCAGATTTAATTATAGGCATGGCCTCATTCCACTTAGTAAAGTAGTCTATGGCCATGATAATATGTTGATTCCCCCTAGCCAAAGTTGGGTTGCAATCCACAAAATCCACCCCCCACTTTCCGAAGGGACCAACAGTAATGACCAGGTGAAGAGGGGTTGTATGTGAGCACGTCTTCCAAGTGAACACCTGGTATGGGTGACACTTCTTGACCACTTCAACACAATCTTTAAAAATAGATGGCCAAAAATAATCGGCTCGCAATATCTTATAGGTTGTCGCAAGCCTGGATAGAGGACCACCACAAGCCCCACTATGGCAGTCATTAAGGACAAACTCGTCCTCTTCATGAGTGAATCAACGATGCAATATATTATCTATGCCTCAATGATACAAATTTTCATCGACAATAAGGTAGTTCTTAGCTTGATATCGTATACGTCATCGGTCATCTCTCGAAATATGTTGAGGGAACTTCAAGGTTTGAAGGTAGATCGCAATATCTCCATACTAGGGGTCTAACGACGAGACAAGGAAAATGTATTCATCCACAAATGAATCAAAATCAATAACATCCTCATCTAATCGAGGGAAGTCTGATATTAACTCAGCAAAAACTAACGATTTCTTGGATTTTGTTGAAGAAAAATCAAGATCAAACTCTTGCAAGATGACAATCCATTTATTATATTTTCCCCCTATGATATGCCTAGTAAGGACGTATTGAAATGGATTGACATCAACAACCACGATAGTTTTTCAAAGCAATATATAGTGTCATAATCATTGAACTGCGTGAAAGGAAACCAAAGCTATCTTCTCAACATGAGAATACTTGAATTCAAGGCCAACTAAGTTTCGACTAAGATAGTAAATGATGTTCTCATGGAGATCATCATCCTCCTGAACTAAAACCATACCAATTGTCCCTTTGCACACGATGATATAAACCAAGTAATATCTATTGTAGTCTAGAGGCTTCAATAGAGGCATCAATACCAAGGATTTATTCAGAGAATCAAAGGATTCATGGGCTCGCTCATCCCATATAAAAGGATTTTCCTTCTTCAAGAGATGCATGAAACCCTTAGTAATATTGGCATAGTTTACTATGAACCAAAATAAAAAGTTAGCTTTCCTCTATAAACCTTGAAGCTAACGAATAGTGCATGAGGGAGGAAATCAAAGTATTTCCTCAACCTTTAAAGGATCCACCATGATCCCAGTCTCAGAGACTAAGAATCCTAGAAGATGACCCAACCTAACGCAAAATATGCACTTATGAAGGTTCAAACGGATGCGATAATAGTGTCATCTTTCAAAAACTAGTCGAAGGTGGGTAGAGTGATCCACTCTCTTGTGAGAATGAGAAACAAGATCATCAAGGTAAGCTTTGACTATATTCTTAAGATCATGAAAATAAAAGGTCATAGCTCGTTGGAAGGTTGCTCCGGTGTTTTTAAGGACTAAAGGAATTTTTCGATATGCGAATGTACCCTAAGGACAAATAAATTTTGTCTTATGTTTATCCTCGAGTTTAATCTAAATTTGGTTGTATCCTGAAAAATCCATCCATGAAAGAAAAAACCTCACTTCCCGCACACTCATCAATAATATGATCAATGAAGGGTGTTGTAAAGTTGTTTTTAGGACAAGCCTTATTCAGGTCTCTAAAATCCATGAGTACATGGATGGTTTCTTGCTTCTTATTCATGGGAACGAGGTTGGATACCCATTCAGTAAAGGGAACTGGGTATATAAAACCAACATTAAGTAGTTTCTCCACCTTTTCCTTAATAGTAGGGGCCTTCCTCGGATTGACATCTCTAAGTTGTTGTCAAACAGGTTTAGCATCTGGGTAGGTTTTAATCTCATGTTCAACAATTTGAGAGTCGATTCCTAGCATTTATTCATATGACCATGCGAATACATAACAAAATTCTTTGAAGAGTTCGGTGTAGATCATAATTTATTCCAGGGAACAATCCACACTGATATATACATTTTTAACCTTACCATGAATACGAGAGATATCGATTGTAATGGCAGGGGATATACTTGCCATGTTTCCTTCAGCATAAATATCATGTGTATCAAGTGGAACTATGGTGTGATCGACTATCTCGCTCAAGGTAGATCTAAAATCATCTCGTTTGATTCTAGCAGGCTCTGGGAGGAAATAAGAGCAATGGTGTATGTCATCCCATGGCCTATCATAACCATTCATGGCCTCTGCGATTGCTTCATATTAGGGTAAAGTATCATCGAGGCAATCATGTGAGAAAGACAATGAAGTGGACCACACGGGCTTAAGAACAGGATCCTCCTCGTCCTTCTGTGAGGAGACAGGATCTGGGTCGGCAGAAGAGTCAAGAACATCGTGATACGCTATCTTTGTTGCTGACAGTGGCATATCCATTCCATTATGTGACTGACCTTCACAAGATGCAGTCAAGGAAAATAGGGTCCAAGGATCATTAAAATAAAAAGTGTGAAAAGGAACGAACCTAATTGACCAAGAAGACCTACTGGACATGGAATAGATATGACGAATTGGCGCCCCAAAATCAAAAGTACTCATAAGGGATGAATACATTCCAAAATCAATATTCTTAGTTTCCAGCTGAGAATTGTCGATCACAGGGATTTATAGTCTAACTAATGCATTGGGGCTAGTGTACACAAGGAAAATTGATTAATCGTCACGATTTTCCCATCGTGAGGAAAACATAAAGTATGGAATACGGATGATATGACTGCAGTCATAGCATAATTCCAATTACGTCCTAGTAACAAGTTATAGTCAAGTGGCACATCAACCACCTAGACATCCACCTCTACCGTCTTCCCACCTAACTGGACCGAGAAGGAAGGAAGAATACCATGGGGACGAAAATAACGGCCGTCAATTGCAGTCAACATGGTCGGAGATTAAGAGAGGGTTGGAGATCCAATGTATTTCCAATAGGTTAGGGACATCATGCACATTACATCACCTTCATCAATAACAATACGTTTGACGGTATACTTTGAGTAATCCACTTGGATTTGAAAATCCACATGGTAGGGCGAGTGAGGCTTCACATTCGTGATGTCAAACTTGATAACCTTAGAGCCACAGGGGTCTAGAGCTCCTAACATAGATAACAAGGAATTCCTTTGTGAAGGACACATCTGGAGTACCTCCAGAGTCAATCTCGCACAAGGGGTTTGACCCATATCCTTAACAATAGAATAATTCTAGGTGGCTCTAGAATTAGGGTTGTTCGTAGATAATTTGAGTACTCCTTTCGTAATACGAGGCAAGGGCTCTAGTTTTTTTATCTTCAAAAGCATCTTTGGAGGAGGGGGAGACTCTAGACCTATAACATTCTGTGAAGAAGTGTAATTGCAAGACCAAGTGGCTACATTAACCTAAGAATTAACCATATTGATGCATAGATGGTCATTGTCTTGCGCCGATGGGTTTTGATTTCCACTTGCCGCATTTCTGGAATTCGAGTAGCTCAAGGCCATGTGTTGATTATGTGGGAAAGGATTAGTTAGCATAGTAGACGGTAGAGATAAAAGCCTCGTAGCTTCCACAAGTTTGGGGCACAATTGGGTAAGGTGATCATCCGTACAAATCTTGCAAAGAAATTTCACCTTTCGCCTTTATTTCTTTCCCTCACCAGCATTATTATTCAAATTATCATTATTAGCAATGTCCTTGGGTTTTTTATTATTATTATTTATCCCACCTTTACAATTGTTACCACGTCCTTTCCTTTTATTCCCTCCTGGTTGTTGGTTACGATTCGAGTTAGTCGACGATTGTTGAGAATGTACGTCCACCGACTAAGTGGGAGTGAAGGACACAAACAAAGCTTGTCCTCCTACAGAGTAGATTAGAGACAACTCTTTCAACTGGCTTGTCACCAAGGCTGCATATTTGAGATTTGTGGAGCCTACAATGCCATCGGCATGAGGCCTGGGATTTTGTCTAGGGTTGTAGTTTGACCTCGGTGCATCTGGAAGAATTTCGTATAACATCCCAGACTGAGTGTATATAATAACTGTTGGGATTTAAAAATTGCTTCTTCCTTAGATGTAACTCTGGATGTAGAAACATCCTTCAAAATATAATGTTGTAAATACTTAAAGAACCATTCCAAAAGGAAATCTGTAGGAATGTAGGCCTTTCTCAACCTCTTCCTTCTATGCCACTCTTGGATGTGATCCCAGATATGGGTGGCTTTGTCCTGGTGGAAGGCCGAAAGAAGTTCTATGTTGGCATCGTAATGAACCGGAAATTGGAAGTGGTTCAGGAAGACTAAGACCATCTGATTAAAAGTTATGTATGCCCCCCCTGGTAGCTCTATGTACCATTTCCCTGCGATCCCCGTGAGGGTGCATTGAAACAATCTTAAACAAATAGAATCGTCATTAAGGGAATTAGAAGATCACCAAAGATGGAAAGTAGCGACGTGATCACTAGGATCCTCACCATTCTTTCCCTCTAATTTTGGAATATCTAAAGGAATCTTGGTGGGGATGGGGGGCCATGTCAGGTCATGATGCACGGGGTCATTCATTAATCTAGAAAATTCTATAAAATTGAGTGTGGCCAGAAAAGGGAGACGGGATTGAGACATCTATCCCCAAGCTCCCCAGAAATATTTTTGTTGGGGAATCACAACCCATCCAGGGTTCTAGTAAGAACCATGGCCCTGTACGGGATTGTAAAACCCCCCTCCGAATTGATTCATAAGGGGTTGGTTGGGCACCATTCCAGTAGGAATGTTATGATGAGGATTTTAAATATTTCCCCCAGCNATCACAACCCATCCAGGGTTCTAGTAAGAACCATGGCCCTGTACGGGATTGTAAAACCCCCCTCCGAATTGATTCATAAGGGGTTGGTTGGGCACCATTCCAGTAGGAATGTTATGATGAGGATTTTAAATATTTCCCCCAGCTGAAGTAGCTCCAGGTTGGGGGTTTCCCAAGGTGTGAAACTAACCTCCTCCTGGTGTGAATCCGAAGGATAGAGGTGGATTCTTCATCCCAAACGTGTTGGTCAGAATCGGTGTGGAGGAGGTAGGTGTAAAGGAAGGAACATAAGAAACATCTTGTTTGCCAGGTTGACCACTCCGTCCAAGAGTATTATGACCATGATTAGACCCGAGGTGAAAAGGAGATAGGCTTCCAACCATAGGATTCGTTTGAGGGATATGATCACCACCAAATGAGAATGGAATATGCAGAGGAGCCATGCCCACAATTCCAATACTAGTATTCATATTAGACGCTACAATGGAGGATGAAAATTGTGATGTGAAATTTAGCATACCATAAGAAAAAGGGCTAGAGGTCATAGGGATGGACTGAGTATTGTATCCCAGTGAATGACAAAGAGACACAAAAGGGTTCGTGACTATAGGTTGAGTATTAACTATAGAACGAACAAGAGTGATAATGGGAACCTCGAGCACTACAACCATGGTGGTTTAAGGTGTCAAAGGAGTACGATTAACTATAGTGGGTATGGGAGTCAAAGGACTCTTAGTATCTTTCTGACTCGACTAAGTACTCATACTTGTATGACCACAAGTCTGGTAGGTAGAGGTGTGTGTACCATGTTTGATAACTTTATTCCTTTTAGAAGGAAAATAATCAAGATGTGGTGGTAACTTCAACAAACGGCGAGACATACGAGGAAGCTAGTCTGGCTCCATGATGACTCAAGAATTGATATATAAAAACAAATCCTAAGGCCAACTACTAATCAAAGAGCACACCAAAAAAAAAAAAGAGGCCAATATGCACACAAACAGGATAAAGTGGTTGAAAGGAGCCTCCTTCCCTAAAGTAGGTATGCCTCACCCAAGAGGGGCCTGAGACTCCCTGCCAAAGATTGGAGGTATCAGAATCAATTATAAAGGCCCTCATGGGATTAACAACAAGTCAGTTAGATCCCCCTAGAGAGGTAATCCTCCATAAAGGTTGTCTGTTTTCCGACCCTTATCTGACCCAAGGTACCTGTAAAATAACCCCTACAAGTAACCTATGTGGATACCTATCTCAAGCAACTAAGCCACCATGATATAACCAATGTGTAAGAAAACAATCCTAAGTTAGGTCCACCATATGGGCAGGGTAACAAAGCCACAAATCTTGAAAGAACCGCCTCTCATAGAGGTAAAGGTACTAGCAAGACCCTCATATATGAATAGATCCCCATAAATATCTCTAACGCTAAGAAGGTATTGGGGGGATATCCCCTCAACCAATTTCATGTGACCTCGTGCTTAACTCTAGTGTGAGTGGATCCTCCCGACTTCACCAATTATACAATGGATTTCACCACTCCCTTAGTTAGACACATATGCTGATTTTAATATCCTTGGAGAAGTTTACTCACAAAATCCTATTCCAAGGCTCTAAATCTTAAGCTAGTTTGTGCACCCTAAAAAATAAAATCGTTTCTAATCAATTCAAAGTCAAAATGTGCGGTTGTGAAACTAAGCTACTTTTAGTGGCTTTTCTTACTCAAAATGTGCGGTTGTGAAACTAATGATGTTATGACTTAGCAAGTAAAATAAATGAATATGAATAAAATTCAAAGTCCTAACTTCAATTCCCAATAAATGATAAGCTTTTCAAAATCCAACTTTCAATTCAATTCTTCAATTTCAAATAAGATGCAATATTTCCATACATGTACTAAGTTCAATGACAAGAACCCAAAATATTAAGTGCCAACAATGCAAAATGTATATATATTTTTCGTATTTTCAATATAAAAGAATGAAAATGCAAGGATTAAACAACAGCTTCATATAAATACCCCACTGTATGTAAACAGAGACAAACCAATTAGAGTATCAAGAAGCAAACACCCATCCCATGATGCAAGGAAAACCAATGAAAAGGATGATGAGAAAGAAACACTACCCAAAAATTCAACCAAATAAAGGTTTCCTATCACTCTACAGGCACTTAACAATCATGAAAGAGACCTAAGAAGACTCAACAACCATAAAAAATTACCCAACAAACACCAAACTCAGCAATCAAGCAAAAAAGGATGATGTATGTGATTGTTTAGGAGAAAACCATGTATATATGCTTCCTACAGAATGACAGCTAACATATGTACACGATTGTTAGGGGGAAAACTATGTATATGTATTGAAACATGTTGATTAATTGGGTTGGTTCTCATTGATGTCAACCCTTTAAGAAAGTCTGGTAGCAAATTCTGGTAGCACAAAGGTTTGGATAATAGACCCAAGTTTGTTTGATGTATAATGCTATGAGTTTTGATATATTTTCAGGTAATACTATTCTATATAGAGAGTACATGTCATGCCATTTCCAGTGGTATGTGGAACGTCACATAACTCCTCACAGTTTGAGAGTTATGGCCTTACGGAGTTGAAGGACCCTCGTATGATTGGCTTGAAACCCCAAAAGGTCAAAGAAGTCAAAGTGCTTGCAAAGAAGAAATTATTTAAATAATAAAGTGAAGTGACAAAGTCAAAGAGGATTATTTAAATAATAAAGTGAAGTGACAAA
>SNQJ01S0018894.1:27924-44742 GCA_010110895.2 Picea sitchensis
TAAATGGAGAACTTTCTAATTATGGAAAGTGGTTATAAGAAGGTTAACCCTAAAATGAGTAAAATGGGTTAAGTGGTCAAGTGGCTATTGGATACATGGACAAGTGGAAATTTGGTAAAAGTTGGACATAGGTGACTATGTGGACAAAGTGGCTATGTGGACAAAGTGGCCTAGAAGATGCTTCTAAGGAAGCTCTTAAAGAGTGTAAATAAGAGGAAAGGCTATCTCATTTGAATCACACTTGAGAATATTGAATATCTACAGGTGATTGAGGTAACCAAAGGATATCTAAGACAAATTTCAGAGGGAAGGTGAAGTAAAGAATGTTGAAATTCAAGGGATGATAAATTCTTTTGATGATGTTTTCTAAGGTATGTTATTTACAGATCATCTCACCATTTTCGCAATAACGTTTTTTATAGAATTACTCAAACCATGAAATTGGGAGGCCATTGAGAAAACATATCCAAGTGTCTTTGGTACGAATTTCAGCTTGTGGGTCATTGTATTTTTTTATTTACACTCCGTAGAAAATAGGGTTTGTGGCTAGTCCTGAAACTAGTCTAAAATAGGTGTTTCAAGTAAAAACGTCATAAATTCTTCATAACAGATCCAAATTCAGTAAGACAAAATGTGTTGATTATATTACATTATGGAGTATTATGAGTAAAATTTTCATATCCATATAACAAATATTCTGTGTGGGGCATGCTATACAAGTTCACTCTCTAGAATAACCCAGAACTCAACAAGGTATGCCATTTTTGCTATAACTCCTTTTATGAGAGGTTCGAAGTAGTGACACCTAGAGGAATTGTATAAAACACACTGAAGAACATTGTGTACTATTTTCATATCTTTATTCATTACAGGTACATAGCTATGACTATTTCAAGTTAGGGTTGTTGACTAATCCAAAACTAATCATGTGAGACTAAAGTAAAATTTGATGAAAATGATAGTCTCTTGTTGTTAAAGTTAAGTAAGGTTTGTAGGTTGAGGTACAGGTTGGTGCATGGTTGATGCAATTGTTTATGGTACAAGTTGATTACAGGTTGTTTGGTACAGGTTGGTGCATGGTTGATGCACTTGTTTATGGTACAAGTTGATTACAGGTTGAGGTACAGGTTGATTCATGGTTGATACATGGTGCAGGTTTATTAGTACAGGTTTATAGCAGTATATCTCATAGTGATAGTGTGACAGTGGTTCCATGATTCTACTTATACATCAAGGCAGTTGGACAGAGCAAGGACAGATGGTTGTATCCACCTTCCGGTTGTAGCCGGAGAACATAGGGGGTTGTAGCCTCCTTCTGGTTGTAGCCAGAGAATTGGGGAGTTGGAGCTTCCCTCAGGTTGCAGCTTGAGAAAATAGGGCATTTGAGCCTCCTTCCAGTTACATATAGAAAACAAAGGAAGTTGGTGCTTCCAATGAATGTAATTCTTCAAGACATATAAGAAAAATCATTATGTGGTTTTCTCTCGCTTTGGGTTTCCACGTAAAAACACTGGTGTACTGTGTATGTGTATGATTGTTAATTTGTTCATTGTTTATTTACTTTGAAAATATTGGATGATAATGCTACATTGATATAACACTTTAATTGTATGGTTAAAAAGGATTAGATTGCTCTATTACTGATTCACCCCCCCTCTCAGTAATCCAACAAAACACTGCTAGGTTAGGGATAAGTCCAAGAAACTCATACGACAAGAAACTCAAGATAAATGAACAGAGGATACCAAGAAATCAAATGACAAGAAACTCAAGATAAATGAGAAAAATCAAAGGAGAAAAACACTCCAAACCTTGAAAAGAAGATTCAATCCCTAGTATGGTCACCAATTATGTTACGAGGAAAATCATTCTATGGCATGGGGTAAACCACAACAGATGGAAATGACTGTAGAAATCAAATCTAATCTCAGGTATGCTATATAAACAAATATGCTAACAAGAAAAGACAAATATCCTACCTCATCCATACATTCGATGAAGTCCATCGTTGAGCACTTGACTCAAAGCAATACACCTGCAACTTTTCCTCGACAACAAAGATACGCAAGCATATGGTGATAATATATAAAGTTACAACATAAAATAGCATAATCCATCAATATTCATAACAAATACACCCATTGAACAACAATTCAAATATTTGAAAACATTAATTGGATGAGAAAATAGTATTTCTATTAAAATGTAATCAACGAAAGTGTATGAATGATAAACTTTTGTGTCGGCACGTTCGAAACCGAGAAACTAAATCCCTTCCAGATGGGCCTCCACCACTTCAATCCTCCACCAAAGGCAAGCTCATATAAGAGATACAATGAGGCTCTCCATAAAATAGGACAAAGGGATGCAGACTCAATATTTAAAAGGACAAAGGGATGCAGACTCAATATGAAGTGAATAATTTCTCCAGAGTAACTTTGCTCTCAAAGTTGAATTCCTCTCCTCTTCTTCACATATTGGATATGGCCCATTTATATCCTTCAAATGGAACTGAGGGGTCGAGTCATGTTGGAATTCATTCATCCTTAACACAAATAAAGCACTAAGGATCAACATATCCATCAAACATACATAATAAGCAACGCACTGAGCAGATGCATAACATAAACAACACAACACAAAGCAACCAAAGACACAAGATATACGTGGTTCACCCCAGTGTGGGGCTACATCCACCAACTACTTTGTCTTCTTTATTATTCTTTTGAATCTTGCATTCATCCACTCTTGTGCACTAAGCCATAGATCCAAGCTTCACATAGGACAGGAGATCTACGCACTGAGCACCAGATCCTCCTTCCAAACTAGGTCAAGGCACAAAGCCAACTTCTTTATTGATCATAGAGCCTTACTCACATACATTCCTTGGCACAAAGCCGATGAATCTACTTTCACTTAGATCCACAAGATATTGACTACTTATACCATACATTATTACTTATTTATACTTTTAAAATCCCTTACAATAAGGCCTAATCATGGGTAAACCCCATGGGCTGACACCCCATAACCCATTACAAAAACCATAGAGAACCCCTTACTGGGTCCACATAGCCTGCAAAATAAGTGAGATCCGTGATATCATCTCCACCTGGGCGCTCCATCTTTGACCAACCTGTCGAAGTCCAAAAGTGGTCCAAACTTGACCAAGGTTTCCTCAATACTTGGTTGAGGGACAACAATTCGGAACATTTTCAGTATATGGAAGGTCAAGGATCATGGATCTCGTGACGTGATATGGAAACCTGACACCATTTTTAATTTTGAGAAAAAAACCTGATGTATGCGGGTTGTAATGGTGAAACCTGCGTATACACATGTTTTCTAGTTGTTAGGGTGCGTATATGTGGAAAAACACAATTTTTGGCTCTGGGAATTGCAAAAGGGGACTTCAAGTCTTCATAGAGAAATGGAAAATTCCTTCTAAGCAAGTTTGCATAGGGTGAGGAAAATATTTCTATAACATGGGTGGCCACTGATATCCACATGGATCAATCCTCCTTCCTTAGGAAGCAATGGTCTCCATTGCGTTGATTTATCAAGGGAGAGGGGAAATCATTTGTTGAATCTGAATCTTGGCGAGTTTCTTTCCATGCTGGAGAATTTGTGCTTCTTTGCTTGTTGAAGACTAACATGAACCTATTGTTGGTGGGGTTTAATCTATTCAACCAACCTGTTATATCTTGGATTGACTGGGCACAGTGTAGGTACCATTGTAGGTGAAGAAACAATATCTTATTTCTCTTCTACAATCTTATTTTGTTGGAAAGAAAGGTCTTGGGCCAAGGATGCAGTGGTTGCAGTGTCCTTCTATTCACCTTTTGAACAGATTGTGAAGAGGCTAAATTTTTCAGTATGAGAGATTACCTTGAGACATTGTTTTGGTGGAACAATAATCAGAACTACCTCTGGTATTCTGTAGAGATGACCCCCCACAATAATAATGACACTACGAGGTGGAGACTCATAAATAGCATGGTGCTTCCACATATATGGTTGGCCAAAAAGGAAATCACAGATATCCAGTGGGGAAAAATCGCATAATACCTCATCCTTGAAAGGATGCATGTCATAGGACAAGTGACATTGTTCGCTGACACAGAGATCTCATTCTTGGCGAAGCCACCCAATGTTTTATGGTTGCAGGTGTGGTGTTGTCGACAATCCCAACTGTTTGAGGACCTCTAATGAGATGAGGTTCTTATGGCTTCCACTACCAACAATGAAATGCAAGGGGGTCCCCTTCACCCACATCTATGAATGGAAGAGGTGATCCCCCTCTTTAGGATCTGTTGCTTCTTCTGGTTGTATTGTTTCATTTGCAACAGTAGAAGTGGGGTCTATGTTGATGTTTTTTCTCTACCCAGTATTTTTTGATTTAGATTCTGAATTTAGGTCTAGATATTTTTCTTTGAGCTCGACCACCAATGACTGTTTTGAGAGAAATTCATCAGTGTTGTGCGAGGGTATTTTTTGGAAATCACACTATTTTCTAGTTTTATTCTTTGTCTTTCCCTTACCCTTATTTTCTTGTGGATTGGAATGGTTTTCAGGAGGTTGTTTATTAGGGTCTTCTTTATCATACTTTGGTTGCTTCATATTTGTAGATCCAAACTCCTGTTTTATCTGGTGCTTAAATTTATTCTTGATATTGACAGCATATCGATACATAGCTCCTAGTGATGAGATGTACAGAGACTCCATTTCAGTTTGGATGTATCTGTGTACAACCCCATGGTATTTCAGAACCAGATGTTGTTCATAGTCTTTGATACCCATCTTGGTGCACAAGGTATGGAAGGTATTGGGGAAATCTGGCACTACCTGGCCCCTCTCTTATTGCAGTGTGGTCTATCTCATGTATTGGTTGTCATAGTTTCCAATAGGGTAATATTGTTCCTTGACCGCATCCACAAAAAATTACCAGGTGGGATCGGCCCCATAGATTCTAGAGTCCTCTATGGAACTTTTTACTCAGTAAGTTTCCCACAAATATTTGAAATGGGGGAGAGCCTTTAGGAGTACGAAGGTGATCTTTTCCTTGTCAGAGAAATTATGAACTGAGAAATAACCTTCTAGTATATTTAACCATTTTTCTAAGGCATCTACATCTATATATCCTTCAAATATGAGAATATCAAAATTAACTTGTACCTTGAAAGGAGAGGTACCTTTAAAGTGTTCATTTGATGAAGACAAGCATGTTTTTATCGGTAAGCGTTGAAGGATGTGGGAAAAATTCTCTATCATTTCGTCCCTCTGTCATGTGAGAGCTTGCTCAAGAAACAAATTAATATAATATTTTGCTCCGTCGTTTTTCTTTTCTTGCTCCATGGAGGGTTTATTGGGAATGTGAGAGTGATTTTCCTCAAGAGATACAAGCTCAAGACCCAACTTGCTATACTCAGACCTCATCAAGGACATGCACTGAAAAAATGATCAAGAGCATCCTACTCTGATACCGTTGATCCAGATTATTTTTGGCAGGAAATGAGAGAGGAGATATAATAAATAAATGTATATAGATATATCAGATATCCAATAACATAGCAAATATTTATTAGAGATATAACCATAAACACAAAGATACATTAATACACAATTTATATTAATGAGCAAAATGTACAAAACTGTAGAAATATAGAGTGCAAGACTCGTTAGAATGGTAGGGGATTATCTATAATAAGAGATGTGACAGCTACGCTCATTCGCAAGAATATTATTGTTACAATGAGGCTCCAAAGGGATTTTTAACATAAATAAAATAAAAAAACCTAACCCTGAAAGATGAAAAACCAACAGTTTTGTAGACTTTGTTTTGGGTAGTTTGGTGTATCAACTTCCTCGAGGCGTAACTTTGGCAAACGATCTCCATTTGGGGTGCACGATAGATCATTGGAAATATATTGATGAAAAGATTCATTTTGTGGGGTCAATCAAATACTTCAAATATCATTGAGGTCCCCTATCATGAAAAAACTTCATTTAGGCCCTCAAAATGGCCCCGAAAGCTTAGGAACCGAAAAACTGCTAAAAATAGTAAGTTGCTAGAAGAATGTTTTGAGCCAATTGGAATAGGTTGGTGGGAACTAATATCCACCTGGATCACATAGAAGTCTGTATATATATATGAAAATATAAATAACATTAACCTCATTCTCGTCATGTGGTGAGATGAGCCACTGTCCAAAAACCATGCTTCAATGTCTTCATACACTATACTACCAAGACAAGCCATCAGAGAGAATTTTTTCTCGAGCTTCTCAGCAAAATGTTCAATCTCAAGTGATATTGTTACCTTTCTCTTTGTAGGTTCCTTCGCAATTTCCTTGAACCACTTCATACAAAGTTGTGGATGAAGTTTCCAACACTTCTCCATTAGGTGTCCACTCCTATTGCAATGAGTGCAATAATTCTTTCCCATTCTCTTGGAAAATGATCCCTTCTTCCCATGTGTACTTGGAAGGTATTCTTAATGTCTTGCCTCATTTTCTATGGACATGATTAGCTTTCTATTCAAATATTTCCTCTTTCAACACTGGTCCACATAATGGTTAGGTGATCGACAAAAAGTGCAAGGATACATATTCCAAAAGGTTTGAATTGTGTCATTATTCTTCTTATAATCAAATAAAGATGTTAAGTCATCATTACCTTTATACCTTTAATGGTTTTCTTTAATGCAGACTTGCCGAGGATAACTTGAATTATCTCTCCCTTTGAAATTCTCACCTCTCTTTGGAGATGACTTTCAATCATTGTCACCTTCATGGTGTGATGCACCACCGACTTGTGAGCATTCTTTCTGGACTGACTTAGACTCATCAGTTGAAGAATGTATTGCCTCCATTTTTTTGGAGCATTCTCCAACTTCCTCTTTACTGTAACCCAGTCATACATAACTAGGTCGTTATACCACTTCTATGGGATTACTATACCTTGTCCATTAACTCCAAGGCCTTTTCCTTCATATCCCATTTTCATTAGCAATTTCAACCCAACACCTTTAGTGTGCCTTTCAAATGCACCAAAAGAATCATATTGATAGGAAGAATATGAAATTGAGGAATTATTTCTATTGTATACCTCATAAATAGTTTATGAATCTGGTGTGAAGGAATATTTCTTTAATCCTTTCATACTCTGAAACTTTATCAAAGCCTCTTATGTGGCTTGTAACTGAAGTTGCAACTTTTTCTTCTCATCTTCCAATATCTGCAGCAATGTTCTCAACTCAACATTCTCTTCCTGAATACTCTGGTTGATCTCTTCAAGATCTTGAAGCCATTCTCACTTTGATGTTTTTCCCATGGTTTCCCTTTTACAACCAAGATCTGTACTTTCAAACTGGAAGTATTCAAGTGTTCCTTCACCATGCTTGAATTCAATTGCAAATACTTTTAAGACCTGTGTTGATACCACTTGATCTAAAAAATACTTAGATGTCAATTTATCTCATAAGAATATATTAACATCCAACCTGATTCAGGAATTATGGTTGTTACTAACTATTTGCATCTATCATGTTAATCCATTTACTTAGCCAAACTTCATTAATTTGCACAATTAAATTTTGAAATTAAAATGTTGAAATGAAGTGAAGTAAGAACTCCAACAAGTAAAATGGCACATTACACAATTTGTTAATGAAGTTCACCAAATATTTTGGCTATGTATTTGGGATCGCTTAATCCATGAACCTCTTCATTAAGTATTCTTTGCAAAGACTTCATTCTCCCAACTTGGGACTGGTCTACAAAGGCATAAGGATTTCACATAAATTGGATTTCCTCCTTCTCCAAGAGGTCTCACAACATGTGGCTCATTTTCCCATCCTAATACTTACAAGGCTCTCTCATTAAGGACCTTCTAATCTACTACATAAAACTCAAGTGTGAATTTCAATATCAGTTTCTCCTCGAAAAATTGAAACTTTTGACTATAAACACTTTATAGTTCCATAGATGCTCAATGGAACTACATTGCATATTGACCAATCCTAGGAAGAACTTTTTGTTCTGCTACACAACCTCAAGTGTAATTGTCACCATCAGCTCTACCTTGGAAAAATTAGACTTTTGACTATAAACACCCTATGAGTCCCATAGATTCCCAATGGAACTAAATTACAGCATACAAAAATACCGCATTCGTAAGAAAATTCCTTTCCTACTCTCTCTCAACGAGATTACAAAGACTCTCTACAAAAGTCTCTCAAGGCTCTCCAAGAAATCCTCTCAAAAAACTCTTCAAAAATATTCGTCAAAAATCTATAGCATAAAAGAACCCAACTCATAGTTCTAGCCACAAGACTCCCTTGTACAATAGAACTCAGCTTAGATTTCTTGGCAACATAGTCATGTGTGGTGCAATGGAAAATGCGTTGAGTTTATACAGTAGAGGTTGGCGGGTTGAACCCCACCCGACCCGTTGTATTCTCATATGGGAAAATTATCCAAAACTTAAATATATATTCCGACGGGATTTACCAATGTGTGTTATGTGGCTCGTTGGTTGGAACGTTGGGTCGTCGACCTAGAGGTCGTAGGGTTGACCCCTTTCAATGCCCATATTTAGCATATAGTTATAAATTTTTATCTTTAAATAGTATATTCATGCTAACCATCATGAAATTCGTTCGTGTCCTGTTGGTTAACTCATTGGGATTGTTGTGTATAGGTCGGGGGTTCAATCCACCTGCCCGATCGTTTTAGAGTTGGAAAGGCCCTTTTAGCCAAATTGGGAGTGCCACGTGGAACCTTCTAATTCAGCCACTTGGATGCACAGTTGACACATAGTCAGTTGCCACGTCAGTTCACATTCACATGCTACATCAGAACATATTCAGTGCCACATCGACCTACTATGTCAGTCATCATATGCCCATTCAACCTATCACATCATCCTACCATACTACCACGTCAACCTGTCGTACTGCCACATCAAATGTTCATATTGTGCCACAGCATTATCTATATAGTTCCATGTCAGCATATGTATAGTCCACGTCATCGTCCATATAGTATATGTGTCACATCCATACAATGGCACATCAACATCTGTACTACTACATGTCAACCTTCCAGTGATTCCATGTGGCAACCCTATCATCATTTTCCATGTTTGGACAAAACTTCAGAAGGCCATATCTTCCTCATACGTCAGTTGTTTGAGTCCGTTCAAGTTGCGTTGGAAATATCTCATCAATATTTATGTAATGGAGTCATTTTCATTAGCATTTGAGACTATCATTTTTTTTATCATTCTTAGATCCATCGAGATCACACCTCCCCACTGGAAGAACTTTTGGACCTCCAAAAGTCTGGATTACTCAAAAACTAAGGCTCAAATTCTTCACTTTTATGGCCTCTATCCACTTTGTTGATATGCACTTCAAACTGATCTCCATATTGGAACTGATCATTCTGGTGCTTGTCATGCCTTGCCCATCTTAGCTTGGCCCTCCTTTAAGTTTCCTTGTATTACTTGATGTATTTATTGGATTCTTTGAATGAACCTCTTGTTCATCTCCTTTACTCACTTTCCTGAAAGAAAAATACAAGCATGCTTCCAAAATAAACTATGCTATTTGAATTGCTTCTCACAAGGCATTAATGTATACATATTACATGGACATGGCATTAAATAGCATCCATTTCTACTTATTTCACTCTTTTAATAAGTACTCTACCTCTATACTTCATACAAAGAAGATTATTTCTTTCCCACTTTACAACAATGCAAAAATTATTTGGAGGTGCTACATATGCATGCTAAACTTGGCTATTCAAAAATGATAACCATGAATGTTCCACTTTAGGTTGATTCCCCTTAATGGAATCTTCCCTGGATAGGTGGGCTTCTTCATGGGATTCTTCTTCTTATGGTACTAGAATAAGCCTCACAACTACATGCCTTTGATATTGACACTGACTCTGAATCCAAGATCCTAGGGGATCCAATCTTGGTATTTCCTAGCAACGTATATAACCTCTCATATATGACACCATGCACTACTGGTGTGTCCTATGTAGCTATCCCTAGATATATGAGCACATGTCCATGTTGGAATGAAACTTCATATCCATCATCCTCCAAATTTGATACTGAGAATAAATTTACCTTTAGCTCTAGAACAAACAAAAACTTTTCCATCTCCAAAGATCCTCCTGACTCTAGTTGGAATCTCACAAATCCAACCCCCTTCACTACATGTCAAGTATTAGTCCCACAACCGACATAGTGATTCAGATTATTTTTGGCATGAAATGAGAGAAGAGATATATTAAATAAATGTACAAATATATATCATATATCCAATAATATAGAAGAGATATAACCATAAACACAGATATACAGTAATACACAATTTCTATTAATGAACGAAATGTACAAAATTGTAGAAACACAGAGTGAAAGACTCATTAGATTGGTAGAAGCTTATATATGAGAAGAGATGTGATGGATACGCTCATTCTCAAGAAGATGATTGTTAAAATGAGGCTCCAAAGGCAAAATTTAACATAAATAAAATCCAAAACCCTAACCCCAGAAGATGAAAAGCCAACAGTTTTGTGGACCCCGTTTTGGGTAGTTTGGTGTATCAACTTCCCGGGGGCATAACTTTGGCATACGACCTTAGTTTGGGGCACACAATATCTCATTGGAAAGGTATCGATGAGGGAATTCATTGTGGGGGATAAATTGTAGACTTTATCTATAATTGAGGTTCTTGATCATGAAAAAACTTCATTTATGCCCTTAAAATGGCCTTGAAAGTTTAGGAACTGAAAAGTTGCTAAAAATAGTAAGTTGCTAAAAGCTTGTTTTGAGCTAGTTGGAATAGATGGGTGGCCACCAATATCCACATGGATCAATCCTCCCTCCTTAGGAAGCAATGGTCTCCATTGTGTTGAGTTCTGAGGGGAGAGGGGAAATCATTTGTTGAATCTGAATCTTGGTGAGTTGCTTGCCATGCTGGAGAATTTGTGCTTCTTTGCTTATTTAAGACTGTCACGAACCTGTTTCTGATGAGGTTGAATCTATTAAACCAAACTGTTGTATCTTGGCTTGATTGGGAACAGTGTAGGAACAATTTTAGGTGAAGAAACAATATCTTCTTTCTCTTCTGCAATCTGCTTTTGTTGGAAAGAAAGGTCTTGGTCCAAGGATGCAGTGGTTGTAGTTTCCTTTTGTTCACCTTTTCAACAGATTGTGAAGAGGCTGAATTTTTAAGTATGAAATATTACCTTGAGACATTGTTTTTGTGGAACAGTAATCGGAACTACCTCTGGTATTTTATAGAGATAACCCCCCACAGTAATAATAACACTACGAGGTCAACACTCATAAATAGCATGGCACTTCCACATATATGACTGGCCCAAAAGAACATCAAAGATGTCTAGTGGGGAAAAATCACATAATACCTCATCCTTGAAGGGATGGATGCCATAGGACAGGAGACATTGTTGGATGACACAAATATCTCACCCATGGCGAAGCCACCCAATGTTGTATGGTTGTGGGTGTGGTGTTGTCGACAATCCCAATTGTTTGAGGACCTCTTTTGAGATGAGGTTCTTTTGGCTTCCACTATCAACAATGAAATGAAACAAGGTCCCCTTCACCCACATCTGTGAACGGAAGAGGTGACCCCCCTCTTCAGGATATGTTGGTTCCTCTAGTTGAATTGTTGTAGTCATGACAATAGCAGTGGGGTCTACATCGATGATCTATCTATTCCAATATTTTATGGTTCGAATTATGAATTTGGGTTCATATATTTTTATTTGAGCTCGAACACTAATGAATTTTTTGAGAGACATTCATCGGTGTTGTGCCAGGGGATTTTGTGGAAATCACATCATTTTCCAGTGTCATTCTTTGTCTTTCCCTTACCCTTATTTTCCTGTGTCTTGGACTAGTTTTCAGGAGGTTGTTTATTATGGTCACCTTTATCATACTTTGGTTGTTACAAATTTGCAGATTTGAACTCCTGTTTGTTCTGGTGATTAAATTTCTTCTCGATCTTGATAGCATATCAATAAGAATCTCCCATTGATGAGATGTACAAAAAATCCATTTCATTTTGGATGTATCTGTGTAGAGCCCCATAGTATTTCAGAACTAAATGTTGCTCAGAGTCTTTGATACCCATATTGGTGCACAAGGTATGGAAGGTATTGGTGAAGTTTGGCACTTCTTGGCCTCTCTCTTGTTGCAATGTGGTCTATCTCATGTACTGGTCATCATAGTTTCCAATAGGGTAATATTGTTCCTTGACCACATCCACAAAAAAATCCCTGGTGGGATCGACCCCATAGATTCCAGACTCCTCTATAGAACTTTACACCCAGTAAGTTTCCCAAAAATATTTTACATGGGGGAGAGCCTTAAGGATTGTGAAGGTGATCTTTTCCTTGTTAGAGAAATTATGAATAGAGAAATAACCTTCTAGTATATTTAACCATTTTTCTAGGGCATATGCATCTATTTGTCCTTCAAATATGCGAATATCAAAATTAAATTGTACCTTGAAAGGAGAGGTGCCTCTAAAGTGGTCGTTTGATGAAGATGTGCATTTTTTTTCGGTAGGATTTGAAGGATGTGGGAAAAATTCTCCATCATTTCATCCCTCTGTCACGTGAGAGCTTGCTCAACCAAAATATTAATAGAATATTTTGCTCCATCATTTTTATTTTCTTCCTCACTAGAGGGTTTATTGGGAGAGTGAGAGTGATTTTAATCAAGAGAGACAAGCTCGAGACCTAACTTTCTATACTCAGATCTCATCGGGGACATTTATTGAAAAAATGATCAAGAGAAGCCTGCTCTAATACCACTGATCTAGATTATTTTCGGCACGAAATGAGAGAGAAGATATAATAAATAAATGTACAGAGATATATTATATATCCAATAATATAGAAGATACTTATCAGAGATATAACTATAAACATAGAGATACAGTAATACACAATTTCTATTAATGAGTGAAATGTACAAAACTATAGAAATGCAGAGTGAAAGACTTGCTAGAATGGTGGCAGCTTATATTTGAGAAGAGATGTGGCAGATACACTCATTTGCAAGAAGATGATTGTTACAATTAATCTCCAAAGGCCTTTTTAACATAAATAAAATCCAAAACCCTAACCCCAGAAGATGAAAAGCCAACAGTTTTGTGGACCTTGTTTTGGGTAGTTTGGTGTATCAACTTCCTCGGGGTGTAACTTTGCCATACGATCTCCATTTGAGGCGCACGATAGCTCGTTGGAAATATATCGACGAGGAGATTCATTTTTGGGGCTTAATAAAAGAATCCAACTATAATAAGGGTGCTCAATCGTGAAAACAATCTTCTAGAAAGTTTAGGAACCGAAAAACTGCTAAAAATACTAACTTTCTAGAAGATTGTTTTGAGTCAGTTGAAATAGGTGGGTGGCCATCGATATCCACCTAGATCACATAAAAGTATGTATTTATCTATGAAAATATAACGAACATTGACCTCATTCTCATCATGTGGTGAGATGAGCCACTGTCCAAAAACCATGCTTCAATGTCCTCATACACTATACTACCAAGACAAACCATCAGAGATAATTTCTTCTCAAACTTCTCATCAAAATTATCAACCTCCACTGATATTTTTGCATGTCTCTTTGTAGGTGTCTTCACAATTTCCTTGAACCACTTCAGCCAAAGTTGTGGATGAAGTTTCCAACACTTCTCCATTAGGTGTCCACTCATATTGTGATGAGTGCAATAATTATTTCCCATGCTCTTTGAAAATGATCCCTTCTTTCCATGTGAACTTGGAATGTATTATTCATGTCTTGCCTCCTTTTCGATGGACATGATTATATTTTTGTTCAAAGATTTCATATTTCAACACTTCTCAACACAATGGTTAGGTGAACGACAAAAAGTGAAAGGTTATGTATTCCACAAGGTTTGAATTGAATCATTATTCTTCTTATAATCAAAAAAATATATTAAGGCATAATTACCTTTATACCTTTCATGATTCTCTTTAGTGCAGACTTGACGAGGAGAAATTGACTTAGCTCTTCCTTAGAAATGCTCACCTCTCTTTGGAGATGAATTTCAATCATTGTCACCTTCATGGTGTGATGCACCACCAACTTGTGAACGTTCTTTCTAGATTGAATTAAACTCATCAGTTGAAGAATTTATTGCCTCCATTGTTTTGGAGAATTCTCCAACTTCCTCTTTACCATAACCCAATCTTGCATAACGAGGTTGTTCTACCACTTCTATGGTATTACTATACCTTGGCCATTAACTCAAAGGCATTTTCCTTCATATCCCATTTTCATTAGCAATTTCAACCCAACACCTTTAGTGTGCCTTTCAAATGCACCAAAAGAATCATATTGATGGGAAGAATGTGAAATTGAATAATTACTTCTATTGTATACCTCAAAAATAGTTTATGAATCCGGTGTGAAGGATGATTTCTTTAATCCTTCCATACTCTGAAACTTTACCATAGCCTCTTTTGTGGTTTGTAACTGAAGTTGCAACTTTTTCTTCTCATCTTCAAATATGTGCAGAAATGTTCTCAACTCAGCATTCTCTACCTGAATACTCTGGTTGATCTCTTCCATATCTTGAAGCCATTCCCACTTTGATACTTTTCCCATGGTTGTCCTTTTACATCCAAGATCTGCACTTTCAAACTGGAAGTATTCAAGTGTGCCTTCCCCATGCTTGAACTCAATCACAAATACTTTTCAGACCTGCTCTGATACCACTTGATCTAAAAAATCCTTAGATGTCAATTTAACTCATAAGAATATATTAGCATCCAACCTGATTCGAGAATTATGGTTGTTACTAACTATTTTCATCTATCATGTTAATCCATTTACTTAACCAAACTTCATTAATTTTCACAATTAGGTTGCGAAATTAAAATGTTGAAATGAAGTGAAGTAATAACAACAACAAGTCAAATGGCACATTACACAATTTGTTAATGAAGTTCACCAAATATTTTTGCTATGTATTTGGGCTCGTTTAATCCATGAACTGCTTCATTAAGTCTTCTTTGCAAAGACTTCATTCTCCCAATCTTGGATTGTTCTACAAAGACATAAGTATTTCACATAAAGTAGATATCCTCCTTCTCCAAGAGGTCTCACAACATGTGGCTCATTGTCCCATCCTAAGACTTACAAGGCTCTCTCAATAAGGACCTTCTAATCTACTACAGAGAAATCAAGTGTGAATGTCACTATCATTTTTACCTCGGAAAACTAAAACTTTTGACTATAAACACTCTATAGTTCCATAGATGCTCAATGGCACTACATTATAGATTGAACCATCATGGGAAGAACTTTTTGTTATTCTACACAACCTCAAGTGTAGCTATCACCATCAGTTCCACCTCAGAAAAATGATACTTTTGACTATAAACACCCTATGACTCCCATAGATTCCCAATGGCACTGAATTACAGCACACAAAAAAACCACATTTGTAAGCAAATTCCTTTCTCACTCTCTCTCAATGAGATTACAAAGACTCTCTACAAAATTCCCTCAAGGATGTCCAAGAAATCCTCTCAAAAAGATTCATCAAAAAACTATAGCATAAAAGAATTCGGCTCAGAGTTCTGGCGACAAGACTCCCTTATACAATAGAACTTGAATCAGAGTTCTTTGCAATGTAGGAATGTGTGGTGCAATGGAAAAGGAATTGAGTTTATATAGTAGAGTTCAGGGAATCAAACCCCGCCCAACACGCTATATTATCGTATGAAGAAATTATCCAAAACTTAAATATATATTCCAGCAGGATTTACCAATGTGCACCATGTGGCGTGTTGGTTGGAACGTTGGGTCGTCAACCCATAGGTCATGGGGTCAACCCCATCTTACATCCATATTTAGAATATAGTTATAACTATTTCTCTTTAAATAGTATATTCAGGCTAACCATCATGAGATCCACATGTGTTCTATTGGTTATGTCATTGGGCTTGTTACGTAGAGGTTAGGGGTTCGATCCACCTACCCGACCATTTTGGATTTGACAAGGCCCTTTTGGCCAAATTGGGGGTGCCATGTGGCACCCTCTGATTCGGCCACTTGGATGCAAAGTCAACACACATTCAATTGCCACGTCAGCACATAGTCACCTGTGACGTCAGCACACAGTCAACACCATGTCGACCTACCATGTCAGTCATTGTACACCTAGTCATCCTACCACATCATCATATCGTACTTCCACATGTACTTCCACATCAACTTGTCGTCCTACCACATTAGTGATCCATACCATGCCACACCATAATTCATATAGTGCCACGTCAACATCTGTAGAATCCACATCATCATTTGTATAGTCCATGTCTCACATCCATACAGTGCCACATCAGCATCTATATTTCCACGTATCCATCTGTACTGCCACACTTCATCCTTCCAGTGATGCCACATGGAAACCTTGTCATCATTTTCCATGTTTGGCCAAAACTTCAGAAGGCCATATCTTCCTCATACGATTTCTTTTGAGTCCATTCAAGTTGCATTGGAAAGATCTCATCAAGCTCTATGCAATGGAGTCATTTTCATCAGCATTGGAGACTGTCAATTTTGTAGCATTCTTAGATCAACCTGGATCACTATAGGTGAAAAAAATTAATATAGATAACCATTAAATTATGTAGAGTTTATGGGGTGGCAGATGTGGGAAGGGTCATCTTTGACCCCAGGGGAAATATCGAAGTCAGATACACATGGATCTTAGGCATAGCCA
>SNQJ01S0018894.1:52234-79605 GCA_010110895.2 Picea sitchensis
TCAGTCCTAGCATTAAATTCTCCTAGCAGGAGGATATTACCTTCATTTTTCAAACTATAAATATCTTGTTCTAAATTATTATAGGGACAATTGTTATCTAGATTGTTTTTTCTATAAAAGGTAGAATTAATAGGTGCAAAATAACAAATTGCTATATACATCTTCTTAGCATTGGTGTCTGAAATTTCTATCTAAATGTATTGATTGAGAGGGTCAATCTTATGAAGTTGAATGTGAGGATAAATGTTCTTTCTAATATAACAAGCTATGCCCCATATCCCTCTACGGTTGGATTTTTTATTCCATGCTAACCACAAGACAAATCCTTATATGTTAGGGACCTTAGACTCCTCATGCTCCCAAGTTTCAACTAGACAGATAATATCAATGTCACTCGGGATCCAACTTATCATAGGACCTTTGCGTCATGGAAAGCCACGACAGTTCCAAAAAAGGATACCTAGTGTCCCAAATTCCTATTTGTTATTATCCTGTGTGTGTGTGTGTGTGTTTATTAGCAATTAATTTTATATATAATTTATTTTATCTTTAAATTTATAAGTGAAAATAATTTGTTTTATCTTTAAGTTGTTTTCTAGTGAAAATGAAATTGTTGGTATCTTGTCATGTTTATTAGCAATTAATTTAAAATAATAATAATAATAAACAATTGATTTATAAAGAACAAACATGTTACAAGTGGGATAAGGACTTGGGTAGAGAGGATAGCATTTATCCTCTCAATCATTTTGTCCAATATATTATCCTCAACTTTATTATATTTTATTGACAAAATATTGACTTTTTTATATTTAAGTTTTAATAACTAATCTTCTAGAAACATCACAATTATTGTTTATTATATTTCATTGACAAAGTGCTCAAATAACATTTTTTTTTAATTTATGTAATAAAAAATATGTTTTTTATTTATTAAATTCACTCAAATTTTATAAATAAATAAATGATTTATTAATGAAAAATGCATTATCATATGAGTGGATCTAATGGTTAAAAATATATATTTCTTCCAAAAAAAAAACATTAAAAGATCAAATCTCCAAAAAAAAATAAGAATATGTACATAATATGTTTAATCTAATCTTATTTATCATAAACATCCCCTTATTTATTAATTATTTATTAAAAATTGAATTGCATGTCATAATCAAACTTACACTTCAATTTTTTTTGTTTCAATTGTTATTATTGAGTTAAGATAACGATATTCTTACATGTTAAGTGAAGAAGTGAGACAACGAAAGATGAAATATATAAATGTTATTATTGAGTTAAGATAACTATATTCTTACATGTTGAGTGAAGAAGCTAGACAACCACAGATGCAATATATAAAAATTATATTTAAGATCACCTAAAAAGTTGAAACAAAAGATTTAATATTTAAAAATTGTACTTAAGATAAGTAGAAAAGTTGAAAAGAAAAATATAATTTTTTTTATTTAAAAAAAAATTATATTTTTTGAAAATCAAAATGATCATGAATATCTAATCATAAGTTAAGTGAATATCTAATCATAAGTTAATGAAATTTAATATAAAAATCGATTACTAAAATTATGGAAAAAACATTCATTATATCGTTCATGGTACAAAAATCTTGAATTTAAAGATTGATAATAGCAATTTTCTTTTTCAAAGTGAAACCATATACATTATCTGGTACTCAAATAAAGCATAATAAGTAAATGACTTAAGATTCCTTAAGTGAAGTTAATTTGGAATTATTGCCTTTATAAACTTTTTCATTGTAATATAATTTTGTTTATTTCATACAGTTACTAATCAAATAGTTGATTTATTTTATAATTCAATTCAGTGTGGATATAGGGTTATATTTTAGATATTTTTAATGGTCATGATACAAAAGAAGAAGGCTAACCATTTTATGATTTACAATTTTTTCTAGTTTGTTATCATCTAAATTTAGCCATACAATTTTTATTGAAATTATAATTTTGAATTATGAAACTATGTTTTTAATGCCCAAATTAATTCAATATTCTTGAATATTCCTACTACACTTGGAGTGTGTAATGTTCATATTTGACATATGTGATTCCATCGATCCAAAATTATTCCTATAAAATTTTATGTCAAAAATGTTAATTTCACCTCCTATTATTTTGAACTACCAAAAATAACAATTTGATCATGTATTAGACTACTACCAAAATAAATAATAACACTTATTCATTATCCACAAAGTTTTAATTTATCCACAAAGTTTTTTTTGTTTTTTTATCTTTTGTTTTTTGTTTTTTGTTTTTTGTTTTTTGTTTTTTGTTTTTTGTTTTTTGTTTTTTGTTTTTTGTTTTTTGTTTTTTGTTTTTTGTTTTTTGATCAAGGATCTCAATGAACTACATCTTCCCAGATAGAGATAACATCACCATCCAAGAATTCCTTCTGAATCAAGAGATTCTCTGGCAAGTCAAGAGCTTCTTTGGAAAGTCTATCTGTTGTTGAGTTCATTTCACAGAAAATATGTTAAAAATTAATAGAGACAAATGTGAAAGAAATAATATTTAACCTTTGTCCCAAGACCTATAAATCGATGTTAACTATGAAATATTTCTCGTCCATCCAATCAATAGTGATCCAGGTGGATATTGTCAGCCACCCACCTATTCCAAATTCCAATTGGTTCATCTTAACAGTCTTCAGTTCAACACATTTCTCTGTAATAGGGACATTTCATTTTAATTATGGATTATGCAATTACGGGGATTTCCTGAAGCCCTACACAACATCTCGATGGATATTGGTGGCCACCCACCTATTCCAACTAGCTTATTTTGGAAGTTTTCATGTCAGTACATCTTTATGTACTTCCAGGGCTGTTTTGGGGCTCTAAACAATGTTTTCTTCGCTTGCCACAGTCAAATTGTAGACAGATTCAGAGTTTGATGGCATAATGTGTAGTCCTCGAAAATACCTTTCCAAGGGGATCTCACACGCTTAAAACGGAGATCGTATGCAAAAGTTACAAACCCATGAAGTTAATGTACTAACTTACCCCAAGAGGGCCCACATGACTTTCGATGATTCATCTCCTAGTGTTAGGTTTTTTGATGTCTAGGGTTTTGGCATTCATGTTTATCATAAAAATGCCTTCACAACCTCATTGTAATCATCTTCTTTCGAATGAGCATAGTCGTCACATCTCTTCTCAAAGATAAATATGCCACCATTCTAACGAGTCTTGCACTCTGTATTTTTACAGTCTTTGTACATTTCTTTCATTAATAGAAATCATGTATTGTTGTATTTCTCTGTTTCTGGAAATATTTATGTAATATCTTTGCTTTCATTTTGTTCCAAAAATAATTTGGATCAGTGGTATCAGAGCAGGCTACGCTTGATCATTTGTTAGTGCATTTCCCCGATGAGGTCTAAGTATAGAAAGTTGGGTCTCGAGCTTATCTCTCTTGAGGACAATCGCTCTCGCATGCCCAAGAAACCCTCTATGGCAACAAAAAATAAAAACAGTGGAGCAAAATATTCTATTAACTTGTTGCTTGAGAAATATTTCATCCGATAGAGGGACGAAATGATGGAGAGTTTTGCCCACATCCTTCAATGCCTGTTGATAGCAACATATGCATCTTCATCAAGAGGCCACTTTGGAGGAACCTCTCCCTTCAAGGTACAAGTTAATTTTTATATTCACGTATTTGAAGGTCAGATAGATGCGGATGCCTTTAAAAAATGGTTAAATATGCTAGAAGGTTATTTCTCTGTTCACAATTTTTTTGACAAGGAAAATATCACCTTCAATCTCTTCAAGGATAACCCCCATGTCAAACATTGTTGGGAAACTTACTGGGAGAAAAGTTCTACAAAGGAATCTAGAATATATGGGGTCGAGCCCACTTGGGATTTTTTTGTGGATGCGGTCAAGGAACAATACTACCTTATTGATAACTATGAAGACCAATACATAAGATGGACCACACTGCGACAAGAGAAGAGCCAAACAGTGTCGGAGTTCACAAATACTTTCCATACCTTGCGCACCAAGCTGGGTATCAAAGACTTTGAGCAACATCTAGTTCTAAAATATTGTGGGGCTCTGCATAGGTACATCCAAACCGAAATAGATTTCCTAAACATCTCATCATTGGGAGTTGCCTATTGATATGTTGTCAAAATCGAGCATAAATTTAGGTACCAGAACAAATGGGAGTTCGGGTCTACAAATCCGCAACAACCAAAGCATGGTAAAGATGACCCTAACCAACAGCCTCCCAACAACCAATCCAAGACACAAGAAAAGAAGGGTAAAAGAAAGACGAATAATGAAACTAGGAAGTGGTACGACTTCCACAAAATCCACCGGCACAACACCGATGAATGTCGCTCAAAACAGTCATTGGTGGTCGAGGTCAAAGACAAGGAGTCGAACCCTAATTCGGAATCTAATCCAAAAAATATTGAAAACAAGAATATCATCGACGTAGACCCCAATTATACTGTCACGGCCGCAACAATTCAACCAGAAGAACCAGTAGATCCTGAAGAGGGGGAGCGTCTCTTCCATTCACAGATGTGGGTGAAGGGCACCCCGTTGCATTTCATTGTTGATAGTGGCAGCCAGAAGAACCTCATCTTAGCTAAGGTCATCAAACAATTGGGGTTGTCGAAAACACCACACCCACAACCATACAACATCGGGTGGATTCACTAGGGATGAGATCTCTATGTCAGTTAGCAGTGTCACCTGTCCTATGACATCCAACCCTTCAAGGATGAGGTAGTGTGTGATGTTTCCCCTCTTCATGTATGTGATGTTGTTTTGGGCCAACCATATATGTGGAAACATCATGTCGTTTATGAGTCTCAACCTTGTAGTGTCATCATTACTCTGGGGGGTCAGCTCTACAGGATAACAGAGGTAGTTATGTTGGCCCTTGACCAAGTTTTGAGGATCCTTGGTCATTTTTGACCTATTTTGGGACTTCGATAGGCTGTCAAAGGTGAAGTGCAAGTCGAAGCGGAGATCGCGGGATCTCGGCCCCTTTTTAGGGATTTTTGAGTTTTGGTCTTATGTAACAGGTATGGGAGTGTCGGGCCATGGGTTTACCCATGTTTAGGCCCATTTTGTAATGTATAAATAGAAAGCTAGGTGATGTAAGTAAGGGAGTTAAGTGCAAGTGTGTGAAGCTAAGTGTTAAGTGCAAGTAATAGTTTTACATGATTTGTGCATGCTATGTGAGACTTGCAAGGCTAAGTGCAAGCGACTATAAGAGATTGAGAAAAGGATTTGTGATGTAACCTAGCTCGGGGAAGGGGGATTTGGCGAGGTGTGCGCAAATCTCATGTCCTATGCGGAGTAGGACTTTGTGGCTCTGTGCATGTAAGAAGATTGACAAAATATAATAAATAAGACAAAGAATTGGTGGACGTAGCCCCAGGCTGGGGTTGAACCACGTATATCCTGTGTTTCTACGCTTTGTGTGATGTATTGATGTGTTATGTGTTTACTTGCTTAGTGCTTAGATGTAAGATGAATGATAGATAGATTGGTGATGTTTTGTCCTTAATAATATGGATGAATTCTAGATCTAACCTATGTGAATGTGCTTAGTACTTGAATATACTAGATCTGGGTAAATACTGCGAGGATTTGTGTTAGGGTTTTATCTACGAAGTAGATACTGGTTAAATACTGATGAACTGTAACTGCTAATTGATTTGATAGAATATTGTATTCACAGATCTATGTCCCAGCGAAGGTTGCAGACACTGGAGTCCTGCAACCACCCCTGCATCTACCTCAGGTGAGACTTCATCTGCTTCGCAGGTGTTGCCGAAAGGGTCGATAGTTAGGGTTTTGTTGGTACGCTCTTAAGCATTGAACCCTGGGCCTGCCCCTGTGCCAACAAATGGTTCCATTGCTGGGACCTGAAACTGTGATTGCTGGTAACTTAAGAAAAGATAAATCTTCGTGTGTAGATATGTTTCCCTAGTGTGTAGTATTATACTTGAATTGTAAATCTTTGTGCTAACAAGAGAAGTCAGATTTGAAGAAAAGAGGTAAGATATTGAAGCTTTGTGCTATGATAAAGGTAAGAACATCGAAATTTTTTTATTGGAAAGGTAAGATAAGTGGAAATGTTTGCTTCAAAAGTATCGATCTAGGTATGTTTGATAAATTTTGTCCTAGCTTAAAAAATAGGGCACACCTAGAAGAAAGAAGATTTGATATGAGTATATATGATAGAAATGATGAAAGATATGTTATCCATATGCATAGAAAGAATGTTTGGAATAACAAATGGATGTAGGATCCTAGAGAGAATTTTTTGCAGGTTAGCTACTATGACCCTAGTGCGGAGTATAGGAAAGTTTGGGCATCATTTAAGAGAAAAAGAGGATTAACCCTTTGTTATAGTTGCATAAGACCATGACATATTACTAAGGAATGCCCTAGTAGAAGACCTAGTTGTCTTTGTTGTAAACTTATGGACCATGAAGTTTTGGATTTCCCTAGAATGATTGCTAAGGTTGAAATAATGAATATGAGACACGAAAAACCCTGAGGAAGATCAAGAAACTAAGACCATGGAAAAACCCTAGAAAGAATCAGAGAATGTATTGCTACAACTGAAAGAAACCCTGAATGATCACAAAAATGTCAACTTATCAAATATATTCAAAGAAAAAGAATGCACAGAAACAAGAATAGGAGACTTTGACATTGACTGTGTTCTGGATGAAGAAACACAGGTGAATATCATGATAGAAAGAACTTGGGAAATTTTAGGGAAGCTTGTTATGATTCCTTCTTTGGGAGGAATAGGATTATTCAAAGGAAAGTTGATATCCCTGTGTGGAAGACTCACCTAGATATCTATGAGTTCTCATGGAACTTTGACAGACAAAGATTTTGAGCTTGTTAAATTCATTGAGAGCAGCACCCCATTTTCTATGTTACTAGGAAAAACCTGGATTGAGAAGGATCGAACCAGAAGAAAAGAAGAGGAAGCCCTAGAATAGAAGAAGCAAGAACTAAAAGATATCATGAATAGGAGGATAGCGCACTTGATTGAAGAACAGGAGAACAAATCGAATCTATTTAGAACCAGAAACTTAGATGTTGAAGTTGAAAGAACACAAGAAGACTCACAGAAGAGTGGAGAACCTACCCAAGATAGATAAGAAGTATTACTCTCTAACCCTATGAAAGAATCTCAACAGCGTGAAGTTAGCATTAGAGTTATTATGCCAAAGAGATAAAGAATCAAAATGGGAAAGAGAAATACCGAGACAAAGATCACAGGGAAGAAGGCTAGAAATCTTAGTAAGAAGAGAGAAAAGATAGAAGTTAGAATGTTACAGGGGACTTTATAGAGAGGAATATTTGCAAAATTCATTGGGATATCAGAACAGTGCATCATGGCACTTCACCATGGTGAGAAATATAACCGTTAGATTATGACCATTAGATCCCCTACTGATGCCACTAACGGTTAGAACAACATTTATGACTGAAAATCCGGTCTTCAAATCATTGGGACCGCGCCATAATGGAAAAGAGCTGCATTGATGAGGAGCCCTGTACCATTGGAGAGACCCATTCATCGTTGTCTACTTATTCCATCAACTATTTCAATGAGAACACTTTTGTGAATTATAACCAAGCCAACTCATTTGCTAAAGCGTGCATTTCTTGAGATGGGCCTGTATTGCTATCCAATAGCTTCAGCGAGAGAATCATGGAGACCTAGAACTCTGAGAGCGGTTAGAGTACCCCCATGATGCGATGCAGCGATATGAAAGAGAATCCACTGCCCAGAGCTCAGTTAAAAGGATGAGAGCATTCGCTTTGAAATGTAAACAACTTAGCAATACAAGTGCACAAACCTACGAGCGACTTCTTGAGGAGCCACGGAGCTAAAGGCATTGGAGTCCTGGCCCTTGGGGAGGCAAAGCGGTAGAATGTATGTTTAGTTGAAGCTCCCTATCGGTAGTTGAAGGATAAAGTAATCCTAGAACAATGCACTTCTCAGCGGCCGGGGTCCATACCATACGGAGAAAATTCATGGAAGTGTCTTAGAGGCTCCAACCAGTCCAAGACAAAGCATGCCAACTATTTGAGGAAATTGAAGGTTGAGGAGAAGATTTGGAACAAGTAGTCGCTATAGTTGAACAATTCTTAGAGGGACCTGTCAACGAAGAATTCATACAAGCGTTCACTTAACATGAGGTTGTGGCACAACAATAAGTCAAATCATCTTGAGTCAAGCTCAAGGATTTTGAAGCATAGCTACCCAAACCCGGTATTTCGAGATGAGTCACTGGTGAGTTTTAGGGGCTTGTTATTATGAACAAGTTTGAGGATCCTTGGTCATGTTTGACTATTTTGGGACTTCAATGGTACATGGTGGAGCACAAATTGAGCGAGATCATGAATCTTGAACCCTTGTTAAAGTTTTTGGGTTTTAAGGCTTATGTAATGGGTATGGGGATGTCGACCCATGGGTTTACCCATGTTTAGGTATTTGTAATGTATAAATAGAAATCAGGCAATGTAGAGTAAGAGTGAAGCGCCAAGTGTGTGATGCTAAGTGCAAGTAATAGTTGTATATTCTTTGTGCATGTTGTGTGAGACTTACTTGAGGAGCTAAGTGCAAGTGGTAAGAAGATTGAGAAAAGGCTTTGTGTGTTGTAACCCTGGCTTCGAGGAGGAGGATATGGAAAAGTGTCAGCGAGATCTCTGTCTATGCATAGTAAGGTTTTAATATACATTGCATGTAAGAATATTGTGAGAATATAATAAAGAGACAAGAGGTGGTGGGCCCGTATTGGCCCCTAGGCTGAGGTGAACCACATACATTCTGTGTTTCTATGCTTTGTGTGATATATTGATGTGGTATGTGTTTACTTCCTTAGTGCTTAGATGTGAGATGAATGATAGATAGATATGTGATGCTTGGTGCTTAGGATGAAATATGGATGGATTCTAGATCTAACCTATGTGAATGTGCTTAGTACTTGAATATACTATATATGGGTGAATACTTGTGAGGAATATGTGTTGAGTTTTATCGTGAAGTGAATACTTGGTTAAACAGCGATGAGAGCTAACAAATACTAAATGCTTTGTCAAATATTGTATCACATGTCTGTGTCCCAAATAAGGTTGCAAAAACTAGAGTCCTACAACTACCCCTGCTTCTACCTCGGGTGCGAGACTTCATCTACTTCACAGGGTGTTCTTTGAAAGTGGTATTTAGGGAGGTTTGTTAGTTACCTCAAGCATTAAATTACAGGTCTACCCACAGTGCCAACAAATATGGTTAGTTGTTGGGACTGGCTTGTGATTGTTGGGAGCTGAAGAAAGAAGCTCTATGTGTAGATCTATTGCCCTAGTGTGTGATATTCTACTTGACTTGTAAATATTTGTGCCAAGAAAAGAGATCATGTCTGAAGAAAACCTTGAGGAAGGCGAAGAAACTAAGACCATGGTAGAACCCGAGAATCGGAGGAATGTATTTCTGGCTGAAAGAAACCTTGAATGATGACAAAAATGTCAACTTATCAGATATCTTCAAAGAAAAGAATGCATAGAAACAAGAATGGGAGACTTGACGTGACTATGTTACGAATGAAGAAACACAATTGAATATCATGATAGAAAGAAATTGGGGGAATTTTAGGTAAGCACATATAATTCCTTCATTGGGAGGAATAGGATTATTCAAAGGAAGGTTGATAACCCTATGTGTAAGACTCACAGGATATCTATGAGTACTCATGTAACTTCGACAGAGGAATATTTTTGAGATTATTAAATTCATTGAGAGCATCACCCCATTTGCTATCTTACTAGGAAAAAGCTGGATTGAGAAGGATTAGACCCAGGAAAAGAAAGAGGAAGCCCTAGAACAAAGAAGCAAGAACTAAAGATTTCATGACTAGGAGGATAACACAACTTGATTAGCAGAGAATGGAGAATAGATCAAAGCTATTTAGAACCAGAAAATTCAATGTCGAAGTTGAAGAAGAACACAAGAAGACTCTCAGAAGAGTGGAGCACCTACCCAGGATAGAGAAGAAGTATTACTCTCTAACCACATGAAAGAATATGTTGTGAAGTTACTATGCAAAGAGAAGATAAGAATGAGATTGGAGAAATGTCGGAGACAAAGATCATGGGAAGAAGGATAGAAGATCGATTAAAGAAGAGTGCAAAGAGATAGAAGTTAAGAATGTTCGGAGGACTTCTACCGAGGAAGGAAGATTTGCAAAACTACAAATTCATCGAGATATCAAAAAAGTGCAACATCACACTTCGCCATGTAGAAACAATATGATCGTTTGAAGCATTATGACCATTAGACCAATGGCCCACATGGTTAGAACCTCCCGATTATATTTGGGAAATCTAGATCTTCGGTCGTTGGGACGCCTTGCCAATGGATAGAACCATTGATGAGCCTCTTCCATTGGAAAGACACATTACATCGTTGTCTACTTACCGTTGACTATTGAAGCGAGAACACTTTTGCAAATCCTTATCCATGCCAACTCATTTCTACCACACTATGTTTTCTGAGATCCCAACACCCTCGTTATGCGGCATCTTCAACATAGATTTCATACCTAAATCACGAACAATTCCAAGTACCAGCGAGGGATGTGCAGAATCAAAGGGAAGCCACTTTCGAACCACCCAGTTGAAGGATCATAGCATTCTCTACGAGAATGTAAACAACTTAGCAGTAGAGTGCGTAGACTTATGAGCGACTCACTGAAGACCCTGAAATAAAGGGCAGCGAGTCACGGCTCCAAGAGGCAAATAAGCAAGCAACAATGAATACGGGCATGGTTGAAGCTCACGATGCTGGAGTTGAAATGATGAAGCAATCCAGGAACAACACATATAATGCTTGGTCCTTATCATACGAACAAAGTCATGGAAGTGACTCGAGGCTCCAACAGTCCGGATGAAGCGTGCCAAACTGTTTGAGGAGATTAGTAGGGAGAGAGATGGAACAATTGATACGTTCGCGGTCGAACAACTTGGGGACTTGTCAACCAAGTAGTTATCTAAGAGTTAAATTAGTGGGAGGCATTGGTAGCGACAACGGGGTTGAAGCATTTCGAGCTAAGCTCGGGATTTTGAAGAAGAGCTACCAGAGACCGGTGACTCGGAGCAGATGTAGGTGAAGAATGTTTGGGTCTTATTTGTCCCATGACCAAGTTTGAGGATCCTTGGTCATGTTTGACTATTTTGGGACTTGATAGGCTGTCAAAGGCAAAGTGAAATTCAAAGAAGATATCACGGGGATCTCGGCCCCTTGTTAAGGATTTTTGGGTTTGGGATTATGTAATGGGTACTAGGGATCATTTATTATGGGTTTAACGATGTTTAGGCCCATTTTGTAATGTATAAATAGAAATCTGGGAGATGTAAAGTGGGGGTGAAGTGAAAGTGTGTGATGCTAAGTGTTAAGTGCTAAGAAGTGCAAGTAATATTTGTACATGCTGCATCTTGTGTGAACTTTTGCAAGGGCTAAGTGCAAGCGGCATGAGAGATTGAGAAAAGGATTTTTGTTGTGGCTTGGCTGAGGAAGGGAGGGATATGGCAAAGGTGTCGCTATCTCTTGTCATAGAGTAGGACTTTGTCTGTGCATGTAATAAATAAGACAAAGAGTTGGTGGACATAGCCCCTGGTAGGGCGCGACATATCTGTGTTTCTAAGCACTTTTGTGCTATGTATTGATGTGTTATGTGTTTAATTTCGTAATTCTTAGATGTAAGATGAATGATAGATGGGTATCTGGGTGCTTTGTGATTAATAATGCGGATGAATGCGCTGAATTAACCTATGTGAATGTGAGTACTTGAATATATACTATATCGGGTGAATCTGCCAAGGATCTTTGTTGGGGTTTTATCTGTAGAGTATATATTGGTTAAATACTGATGAAATGTAACTACCAAGTGCTTTGATAAAATATTGCCATCAGATCATATTAAACTAAGGTTGCAGGTATTTGAGTCCTACAACCACCCACGCCTCTACCTCAGTGAGACTTCATATATACTTAGCGAGGTGTTACCCGAAAGGGCCAATATTTGGGAGTTTTGTTGTGCTCTTGAGTGTTGAACCCTCGGTCTTCCCCTGTTCCAACAAAGGTTCCAACTGTTGTTCCTGCCGAAATGAATTGCAAGTTAATCTCTCATACTAGAAAATTCATCCTCTTCACAGGTTGTTCAAAGGATGCACAAAAGAACACCACAACCACTTTGCCATCAATACCTTCTATCGGTGAGAAGCAGAAGTGCGAGAAGAAAAGATGTTACCAGCTACCACCTGTGGTGCCTACACAATAACTCACAAATCCCAAAGACAACAGGTTGGTGGAAAAGATTAAACCCCTCCAGCAATAGGTTCACGACATCCCAGCTTCCATGGACAAACAGCATAACTTCTCCAACAAGACCTGCATGGCCTCACCAAGATTGATTTAGAAAACACACTTTCCCCTCTTCCCTCAAAGCACTCAACACAATGGATACCATTTCTTCCTTTGGGGAGGATTGATCAAGAGGATATTGGCTGACCCACCCACCTATTCCAAATTAATGGCTCATCTTAGCAGTCTTAGTTCATCACGTTTCTCTATAATAGGGATATTTCTTTGTAATTGTGGATTTATGTATTCTGAGGATTTCGAATCCGCTACAACATCTGGTGGATCTTGGTGGCCTCCCACCTATTCCAAACTGAATTATTTTGGAAAATTTTTCGGCATGTCGAGTACATCTTTGGACTTCAGGGCCATTTGGAGACTCTAAACACTTTTCTTGGCTTTCATATCCAAATTGTAAGAAGTTAAAGTTTCAACTTGTAATGTGTATTCCTAGAAAATAACTTTCCAGCGGGCTATCACCACATACAGTGATAAAATGTAAAATTTATGACCCCAGGAAGCTAATGTACTAACATACCCCAATGGGGCCCACATATTTTAACAATTCATCATCTCCTAGTTTAAGGTTTTTGGATGTCTAGGGTTTTGGAATTCATGAACATCATAAAAGAAATTCCTTTACTATCTCATTTTAATCATCTTCTGTGAATGAACGTAGTCATCTCTTCTCGAGATAAAGATACTACCATTATGTGGTCTTGCATACCCGTATTTTTACAGATCTATTACATTTATTTCATTAATAAATCATGTGTTGTTGTATTTCTCTGTTTCTGGCAATATTTATGCAATATCTCTTCTTTCATTTCATTCCGAAAATCATCTGGATCAAATAGACGTTTTTGAATCCTCGAAAACTTGGAGTTCCATAATATTTCTATCCAAAACACACTTTAGAAAATAAAACAAAGCCAAAAATTCATTGTTATTGTCAGTACCCCTACCCAAATTCACTTTACTATTTATTAAGTGGGTGTTTGTGAAATGAAATTGAAACCTAACACCACACTCATACACGTTGGCCCACAGGTATACATCGTCCAAAAGAAAAGAATCCAAGAATTTTTTCTCATTTATTTTGATGGAGGCCTCAATATTATCGACTCTTTTACTATTTTGTAAATAATATAGTGAGGAAGTAAAATCAAGATATGTTGAGAGGTTTTGAAGGATATATAATCTATTCCATTGAATGAAATTGCATTGTGGGCTATCCAAATGCCCTATGCAACTAAAAAAGGTAGTAGTTGAAATGGCTTCAAGTGGTTATCTGGAAAGAAGTCTAGAAAATTATCTATCAATGTGTCATGAGACCATAGAGAATTTACTTTCAAATGGACTTCAATGTCCCTCCAAACCTATCTTGTGAAATCACATTCCAAGAAAAAAAGGGAGGAAGTTTCATCTGAATGCTTACAGAGATAGCACTAGCTAGGATGTTGCTTCCCCCTATGTTGGATTCTCTCCCACATTAACACTCTATTCTAAAGAATGAGCTAGAAAAATAAGTTATCCTTTAATGGCCCTTTCAAAATCCACAATGGTTTATAGCTCCAACAAGTGTCACCTCCATCACCCTGAAGTAAAGCTTGATATCCCAATTTCTCCGAGTATCTACCTCCCAAATTCAATCCCATTAACTCATTCTCTGTAGATAGAATTGCACATGTGTTGTTTAGAGTCCCTAAATGTAATTCTTTCTAATAGAATTATTTTACCAAACCGGAGCTCCTGTAACAAATCCAATTTTGGTTGCTATACATGGGATTGACTCTATATATATATAATCATTATTTACTATTTTTAATATAAATGTGGCATGCAAAGAAACTACAACATTTTTTTATTTACTGGCAATTTTAATAAGAAATGAAGAGGAGAAGAGTATTAATGTGAATCAAGAACTATATCAATACACTACATACACTGCTCACCCTCCATATTTTATTCCAAAAGTATATCACTCGTAAACTTCAAAACCATACTAGAATACAACTTTGCATCCTCTAATTGGCCATATGTTGTGGTGGGGTGCCTCTACTAGATAGAGATCTTAAAGCGAGGTAACAAGCGGTTTCTGTGTGGCTGGTGGCCTCTATAATAAATGTGGTCTGTCCATTATTATTATTGGTTGTGAAATGTTGTACTTCGCATCCTCCATAGTCATTATAATCCTAAGTGGATCAAACCTTGACAACAACCTAATCTAGAGATTGAAACCCTAGGGAGACAATTCTAGGGGTTTAACTAATTGTTATTCTAGTTAATGTATTGATTACACCTAGTTATTCTAAGGAAACAAACCTTAGTGGTTTTAACTCTCTATTGAGGGAATATTAACTTAGTTGCCTCTGAAAAAACATGGTGTTTCCTTTACGCGTAGTGGCTCCGATGGATAGGGTTTATCCTTGGTCTCCCATGGTGACTTGATTGAGGCCATTTTGTGTTATTCCCTTTGGTTGTAGTTCTTTATTTAGTGATGGTGGGTCCTTCCCCTGGTGTTTCTCCTTTTCCAATTCATGGATCTTCCCAATTCGGGTCTTTTGGTGGGTCGTCAATGTGCCCTCTTAGGGGTTCTCCCTCTGGTTCCAATGTCATTCAAGCAATATCCTTTTGTGATATCATCGGGAGAAACATTGTTTCTCCTTCTTGTTTGGTGTAAGAGGATTCAAATCCTTCCATTCCTATGAAGAAGGATGATATTTCCAAGATAGCTCGTCTCATCTCCACCTCTTTCATCTGCCACTTTAATGGTCTCTGGCCTCGTCATGTTAACCTACATGACTAGATGTCAAAATATTGGTTTCCAACTTTGAAAGGTGATTTTTTAATTTACTCCTATTCTCAAAGTTTTTTCATTGTTGATTTTGATATTCAAGAAGATAAATATTTGATCTTTAGTTTTGACCCCTAGTTCCTAGGGAAGTTTTGGTTTATGTATGAATCTTTGGTCTCCCTCATTCGATCCTTCGAAAGATTTGTTATATTCGACACCTACATGGTTTAGGCTCCTAAATCTGTCTCTACATTTTTTTGGGCCTATCCTCTCTTCATGATAGCCGTTAATTCTTTAGGAAGGTTCCATTTTAGAATCCATTAAATGACTGCATCATCTACATATATGCTTGGATTTGTGTAGAAATGCATTTTTACAAAGCGTTTATTTCCGAAATAATATTTACAGGGGATAATTATTTGTGGACACAAATATGGATTATCAAAAAATTACTTTATGGTGCAGAGCCTATTTTGAGATAGGTGACTTGGCAGTCTAATTCCCTAGGGGTCCTAAGAAATCTCGAAAACAATGTACTTGTCAACTTGGTGGGTTGGCTCCCATTGATCATCAACTTATTTCCAAAGAGGAATATTTTTTTGGATGCATACCCTCAGAAGGAAGGGTCTAAAATGTCTTCATTGAAATCCAATGGCGCTCCATACAATGAGGATTCTCCCGGTTCCGTACCCCCCATTGGATGATTCAAAATATGAAACAGAGGATACCAAGGTCACAATAGAGACTATAGAGAAATCCAAAATGAAACAAGAATCAACTCAGAAGATGGAGAATACAGGATTTAGTTTCTCTTGATCACAGGGTAAAATAGAGATTCACCCCATCTCCATTCCTCTTACCAGAGTTGGAATATGATGCAAATGGTAGGATGTTGGTTATTAGACACGGTATCTTCTGATTTAGAGGTCTTTTGCCATTTGTGTTTATACCCCATGAAGTAATTTACACCCCAGAAGGAAGTATGTACACCATTCTATGTGGGGGAGTGCAGAGGAGGGTACCCCCTCTATGAGGTCGGGGGCTATCCCATTGAGAGTCTGGAGGCAATATTGAGGGCCCCAGGTAGGAATGAGGGAGCCCGACAAAAATTGCCTTGTAAAGTATATTGTAATTTCATTGTAAATCTGGACTAGGTTCATTATAAAGTTCATGAATCTAACAATAGAGATTATCATTGGGTTTTAAGTAGAAGGCAACCCTAACTAAGGGAAATGTATTACTTGACTATGTATATTTAGTGAGTATTATGATACGAGAGAGGATCTTGTGTGAGAGAAAGAAGAGGAAGTTACAAGCGGGTTTGTTGTAGGTTATATCCCTTCATTTTCTTTGGATAATAATAAAGAAAGGACACAGATTTACGTGTGAATGCAGTAGCCCTTTCGGTGAACCATGTAAATATGTGTCTCTCTAGTATTGTGTATCTTCTGTTTATTTCCGCATTTGTTTTATTTTATTACTCCATGGAGTCCTGTTTTCTAACTCTGGCCGGTATCAAAGCGTGGGTAACTTCATGAAAGAGGGTTCTTAGTTCAGTGGGAGCAATGTCAGGAAGATGGAAAGTTTAGGGTCAGAAATTTAACAGCCAAAACTACAGGTTATGGAAGATGCAGATGGAAAATTTATATAGGAAGGATCTATTCCTACCATTGAGCAAAGTGGCAAAGCCATTGCCATGAAGGGCGAAGAATGGGAGATTCTTGTGAAAGGAGCTCTAGGAACAATCTGGTTGAGCCTAGAAGTGTGGGGTGGCTTTCAATGTCTGAAAAGAAAAAATATATGAAAGGGTTTGATGGGCGCATTGACTAAATTGTATAGAAAAACCCTGTGTAAGGCTATTTCTAATGAAGAGATTATTTAATGCCAGTAAGATGTGGAAAGGGTTCATTTCCGAGATCATTTAAATGAATTTAATATGGTTACTAATCAACTAAGTTATGTAAAGTGGACTTTGATGATGAGGGTTAGGGCTCTTCTAATCTTGTGCTCATTACTTGAGGAAAAGATGGAATGGCTTGGTCATGGGCTGTGAAACAACTCTGTCTGGTTCAAATACTTTAAAATTTAATGATGTTGTTGATGTTAACCTTAGTGAGGAAATCACGTGAGAGGAAAAGCAATTGAGACATCCAGTGTCACGTTGAACATGGAGAGCAGGGGAAGACAAAGGATAGAGGAAAGGGCTTAGGGAACCATTAGAATTATAGGAAGGGAAGAAACAAATCCAGAATTGGAAAGATAAATCTTTGGGGTGTGGGAAGAAAAAGACATCCCAGAAGAAGGCTGAGCTCAAAGAAACAAAGAGATGGACGTGGGAAGAAATCCAGGGAAGCAAATGTAGTAGGTGATTTGTTACAAGATGCTTTTGATTCTTCGTAAATAATATTTCACGAGTCTTGGGTAGCGAGTAGATTCAAGGCTTCATTTCATGCCACACCCATAGGAAACATTTCTAGATTATGTTCAAGGTGATTTTGGAGTTCATTTGGTTCATGATGCACCATGTAAAATTGTTGGAATGGGAAAGGTAAAAAAATAAAAGAAGCAATGCAATGGAAACCAATGGTTGTTGAAGGTAAGACATGTATTCCAAATTTAAGGAAAATCTAATTTCAGCGAGGACGGGTTAGCAAGTGAAGGATTTATATCTATATTTAGAGATAAGGCGTGGAAGGTCATCAAAGGATCATTGGTGATAGCGAAAGGAGAGAAGGTGGGTACATTGTATTTATATGCAGTATACTGACTCTTCTATATATCTTTAGCTTCTACAGTGGATACAACATTGTGGCATCATAGGTACGGGACACATGAGTGAGAAGGGGTATCTGAGATACTTCACAAAAGAAATTTTGCTGCCGGATCTTAAAACAAATTGATTTGGACTTACGTGAGCATTGTGTTTATGGAAAACAAAGAGAGTGAGATTTCATTCCGGAAAGAAAGAAGAATGAAAGGTTAGAGCTTGTGCATACAGGATGTATGGGGACCAACTTTCAATTATCATATCTTGGTAGCTCTCATTATTATGTTACTTTATTGATGATGCAACTAGAAAACTTGGGTTTGTTGCATTTGGTAAAATCGATATTTTGATACTTTTAAGAAATGGAAACTTTAGTTGAGAATAGAGGCGGAAAAAGTTTGAAGTGTCTGAGATCAGATAATGGAAGTGAATACTGCAATGAGAGTTTGATGATTACTGTTCATACCATGGAATTTGTAGAGATAAACCCGGTTCCACGAACACCACAGAAAATGGTGTGTCAAAAGATGAAACGGAACAATTATGGAAGCGTTCAAAATTATGAGATTGCATCTTTGAGTTTTGCCCACCCATTTTTGGGTATATGTTGTAGATATTGTTTTTACTTAATAAATGGAGGACCTTAAAGATCTTTGGATGGTATAATTCGAGGAGGAGGAATGGTGTAGGGAAAAAAGTTAAACTATTCTCTTTTGAAAACTTTAGGTTGTGAAGCATTTGTCCATATTGATAGAAAAATAGAACAAAGTTTGAGGCAAATCCAAGTGTAACTTTATTGGATATGGTGTTAATGATTTTGGTTATAAGTTATGGGATTATAGAAAATAACAAAATCATTAGGAGTAGAGATGTCATATTCAATGAAAGGTCATGTACAAAGATCAGTTGCGGGGAAAGCAACAGGAAACAAAAAAAACAAGAAAAAAAAAAAAAAAAAAAAAAAAAAAAAAAAAAAAAAAAAAAATCAAAATGTACAACAACGGAAGCGGCGAGGTACCTCAAACACACACAAGTGTTGTCCAGCGGATCTACGAGTTAAGTATACCCCGAGCGATACTCTCCTTCATTATATTGTTGTTGTGATTACGGTGAACCAGGAATGTTATGAAGAACAATGCAGGTAGACACCAAAAGAAATTAGGAACAAGGCATGAGAAAATGGATTCATTGGCAAATAACCACACTTGGGACTTGGTTGATTGTCTATAGGAAAAAGAGCATTACTTGAGAATAAATGGGTTTACAAGTTGAAGGAAGAAGATGGAGGGAGAAAACGAAGTCTGAGCTAGACTTGTTGTAAAGGGAGTTTACACAAAAATTATAGATTTTGATGAAATATTTTCTCCTGTTGTTAAAATGACTTCAGTGGGACTATTTAAGTCTTGTGGCGATTAGAAGATTTTCATCTTGAACATTTTAGATGTAAAACAACTTTCTCCATGGGGATTTGGAAGAGATTTATATGCACGTGACCATAGGGTATGAGATTAGGGAGAATTTGCTATCGAGGTTGAAGAAGAGCTTATGGCCTAAAGTAGCTCAAGGTGGTATCTGAAGTTTGACAGGTTTATGGCCGAGAATAGAGTTATAATATATGTCATTATGATCAACGTGTGTTTATTTTAAAAATTTAGAAAATGGAAGCTATATTATCTTGCTATTGTATGTAGATGACATGTAGCATTTAGAGCTAATATCACGAGGATATAAATGTGCTCAAGAAAATTAGCTAATTCGTGCGATGAAGGGATTTAGATTTTGCTGCAAATAAAATCTTGGTATGAGAATAACAAGAGGCCGGAAAAATCGTAAACTGACATTGTCTCGGGTGAGTACACAAAGAAGGTGTTGGAGAGGTTTAGAATCTGAGAATGCAAAACCGGTGTAATATTTGGTCTTGTGAAAACCATTTCAAATTAACTAGGGAAATGTGTCCCAAGACATGGGAGATAGAATACATGTCCAGGGTCCATATTCATCAGCAAATTGGCAGCTTGATGTATGTAATGGTTTACACAAGACCATATACTGCACATCACGGTGGGATTTGTGAGAGGGTATATGAACAATCGAGGTAAAAAAACATTGGGAGGCTGATGAAATATGGATTCTCAAGTATTTGAGAGGTACTACTACACATGCATTATTATGTTTGGAGTTCAAACACTTTCCTGGGGATATGTTGATTCAGATATGGCCGGTGATAAAGGCAGGAAGAGCACCACAGAGTATGTTTTACTATAGGTGGAACAACGGTAAGTTGGATTTCGAAATTGCCAAAGGTTGTTGCACTTTCAGCAATAAAGGAAGAGTATGTTGCTGCTCTGAGGCTAGAAAAGATATGATTTGGTTACAAAAGGTTTATGGAGGAATTAGGAAAAAAAATAGGAGAGTAACAGGTTGTACTATGACAACAAGATTTCCATTCATATTGCAAATAAATAAACCTTCCATTTGAATACTAAGCATATATGGTTGAGGTACCACTTCATATGATCCCTCCTTGGAAGATGGACAATTGAAGCTGGAAAAGATACACACTAGGCAGAATCCACAGGAACATGTTAACAAAGGGAGTAACAGGGGGCGAGTTCTTGCTCTCAGTTTAGGTTGGTCTTCAAGAATGAAGATGAAGATAGAAATTTACCCGAGGTCAAAAGAGGTTGAGAGTCCGGTATATACAACATCATTGGAGTTGTTTTGATCAGTCTCAAGTGGGAGATTGTTGGTTTGTGGAGCTGATTATCTTCTGATTTAGAGGTCTTTACTTTCGATTCGTGTTTATACCCCATGAAGTATTTACCTCGAAGTATGTACACTCTTCAACAACGGGGAGTGGTGCAGGAGGAAGTACCCCTACGGCCTGTAGATCCGAGGAGGCTATCCCATAGGTAGCAGAAGGGTCACACGAGGGGAAAGTGGGGTTGGTGAGAAAACCCCGCTCCTTGTAAAATTATATTGTAATTTTATTGTAAATCTGGATTGTTCATTTTAAGGTCGCAGATATAACGATAGGAATTATGTTAGGGTTTTCCTAGAAGGAAACCCTCTTTTATGAGGAAATGTATTGCTGACTATGTATGTTGGCGAGTATTGTATTATGAGAGAGGGATACTATGAGAGAAAGAAAGAGGAGATTCTGGCCAGTTTTTTGTTGTAGGTTGTACCACTTCATTTTGTTGGATAATAATAAAGAAAGGACGGAAATTTATTTGTGGGCGTAGCCTGCTTGGGTGAACCATGTAAATCTGTGTCTCTTGTATTGTGTATATACGTGTTTTATTTCCACATTTTTTTATTTTATTGCTCAGGTGGTCTTGTTTTCTAGCAGTGGAGGCATCAAAAATCAGAATCTCCATATCAAAATATTTGGGAATGACGGTTGTGTGGAGCCCCATTATATATAAATGCAAAGTTGAGACTGATGTGGTTGGAATAAGAAAAATACTCATAACATCTGACCAATGGTAGCAGTAGGGCTCAAAATCCAACATAATCATGTATTGTTTTTATCGATTATGATTCCAACAATGTGTAAGAATATATTCCTGTAAGGGCTTATGGAATGAAGTTTTCTCGAACAACTAGCAAATCAGGATAGTGATTTTTGAATCTTGGTTGCTAAGCCCTGGAAATAGTCTTTGGATATTTTTTCTATGTAATTCATGTCAATATGGTAATATATCTTATAGACCCTACGAGCCTCAACCATACCCTTTTTTCGAATATAAATCTCTCAATTGTTGTTAAAAAAATTTAAAACTTAAGTGCCTCTAAAAGCATCTTTTCTATTAATGGATGTTTTCAATTTTGCAAAAGTGATTAGACACAAATTGGAAATTTGCATACCTCACTCTTGAACAAGTCAAGTTCTAGAGATCAAAATATTTTTTTGGGTATTCTTGCATTGGCTCTATGTATTATTCACAAAAGAAATAGATTTATTACTTACAAATTTCATATGCCTAGGAAATTACCCTCTTTGATCTAAGTCTTTGTTTTAGAGTTACAAAATTTTTATATTAAAAAATCAAATGAATTGTGTTACTCCCATTGTTTGAACCAGCAATGCCCTACTTTACTAGTCCATAATAAATTTTTTAAGGTACCATATATATGATAGTAGCAAAAAACACAAATATAGTTGAGAATAAGAGCGGAAAAACACAATGGGAAACCCGCGACACAAAATAATACTGATGATAGAAGTAATGTTCACTTGCATACTGGGAAACTCCAGCGATTTATATTACAATAATTATCAAGACAAAGACTTTCCATGCCCTCGGATCCTATTTATACTAAATCTTCCTACAAAGAACAATCTAGAGGAAGATCTTCTAGAGCCAGCTTATAGTAAGATGTACTTACATTTGACTTATTATTCCTTATTACTAGGACTTAGTAATGTCGGTCTTTATTAGATGGAAAACATACCTACATGAGGGGTTAGGAGGTTAGGTCCCTAACATTCCCTCCCCCTTAAAAAACATCCTCGTCCTCAAGATTGAGATGGGAAAATTGATGTAGAATGGTAGTTGGCTCTAAAATTTGACATACGCTAGGTTGTCTCCACTATACTAGCAAATTCGTTGATGGTGCACTAACGGATATGAGGCTCATGCTAGTCCAAGGCACTTGTGGCTACACCCATATGGAGCCTTCTTCATCAAACTTGGGAAGGCTGGTTTGATTTTGACACTTAGTTCCAATCACCTTCTTTAAGCATGGAGACATGAAAAGCAGGGATGGAGCTTAGAATGAATGGGAAAAGATAATTGATAGGCCACATTTCCCACGTGCTTGAGAACTATATAAGGACCATAAAATTTTGGGAACCATTTTCTAACAATGGTGATCCTTGATTGAAGTCTGCTTATAAGGTTGTTTTCAAATAAACACCCGGTCCCCTTCAACAAATTGATGTTGGTGGCCTTGATTTGCATGTTGCTTCATGCAATTCTAGCCATGACCAAATTCTCTTTGATTTTACGGAGAATAGTCTCTCTAGTTTGGTCAACCGCTTCGACCTTCGAGACACCAAGAATGTATCCAGGAGAAATAAAGGTGGATTTTGTTCATATACTACTTCAAAAGTCAAGTGAGTAGTTGTATGGTAAGAAGTGTTGTACCACCATTCATATAGGGGGGTAACCATTGATCCCACTATTTTTTCCATTCGGTCACAAAACACCTCAAATATGTTTCAAACACTTGTTGTTGGCTTAACCGGTTTGGCCATGTCGGTCTGGGAATGATAGGTTGTGTTAAGACGTAATTGGGTTCCTTGTAGCCTGAAAAATTCTTCCCAAAAGTTGTTGGTGAAAATTGGGATCATGATCGGAGACAATAGAATGAGGCATGCCATGAAGTTTGAGATATGATCCATGAGAATTTGAGCCACAGTGGATGTGGTGAATGGGTGTTGAAAGAGCATAGAAATAAGCATATTTGGAAATATGTTCAATGACCACCATGGTGATGGATTTATTTCCCAATTTAGGTAATCCAACAATGAAATCCATAGAAATATCCCTCCAATTGGTGGGTGGAATTGAAATCGGTTGTAGTGTACTAGGGGCTTTGACTATTTCTTTTTTGTTGTGTTGACAAAATGCATTCTTCCACAAAGGTGTGAGCGTCCTGCTTCATACCATCTAAGAGAAAAAGAATGTTTGACCCTGTCATAGGTTTTAGTAAACACTAAATGCTCAATTGTGGGTGTAGCATGAAGCTCATGAAGTACCATGGATTTAAGATTTAATTTTCCTTAAATCTGATTGGCCTCTGTGGCAAATCTTGTCATTGTTCAAGGGGTACCACAGGCGGAGAAATTGTCTTTACTTGAGTTGTTGGATCATGTGATAAAGTTTGGGATCTTGCATCCATTCTCAATGAGCGACTTGGAGCCGATCGGGTACAATAAAGGAGAGAGAGAAAGAGGGACTGTCATCTTGTATTTCCTTTAAAAGAGTGTCCACTTTTAAATGATCTAATAATCATATCAAAATATCTTGGTCAGCGATTTTTTTTGCTCCAAGGATGAAAGTCGTTGCTCCATAAAATACTTGAGGCTTTGATGATGCATCTTAATTTTGGAAGAGTTTCCCCAATAGATAAAGGGTGCTAGAGATCCACAACACATGAAGAATGGACAACATTTTCTTTTCATAGATTGATTGTCCCAAATGGAGCTCCAACATTTGTCTGCTAGTGAAGGCCAAAAGTCGACCATATTACATGGAAGTAAGCCAATTTATTTCCCATAAGCATCACATTCGGGGACAAAGGTCTTAATCCCGGAAGGGCCAGGAAAGGAGTAGTGCACATAGCCTCTTTCAATACTTGGAAGGAGTGATCAATTTTTGGATGCCAAATGAAAGCATTCTTTTTAAGAAGGGAAATTGAGAGGTCTTTGCGAATTTTCCATAATTCTTAACAAACTTACGATAATAGATTGTTAAACTGAGAAACCCACTCAAGATCTTGATATTCATGGGATGAGTCCAAACTTTCATATCTTCAATTTTCTTGGGATCCACCATTACACCATCCTTTCCAACAATATGACCCAAATTACTCCACATTCAAAGGCTCCAAAGAACATTTATATTGTTTGAGGAAAAGTTGGTCTTGAGAGAATAGATGGAGAAATTAATCCACATGAGCAAGATGGGTTGTCCATGTTTTACTAGATGAGAATATCATCAAAAAACAATAAAAATGATGGATAAAAGGGATGGAAGACATGATTCATGAGGGCTACTAGAAGTTGAGGGATCATTACACAAGCCAAAGGGAATGACCAAAGAACTCATGAGTAGAATAATAATGAGTTTGAAGAAGCAGTCTTAGAATATCTACTCTCATGCATTATCTGTTTGTAGCCAAAATGGAGATCAAGTTTAGTAAAATATTAAGCACTTCTTAATTCATCAAGAGATCATCAATGATAGGAATGGGAAATTTTATTTGATGGTGAGTTTGTTGAAATTAGAAATTCAGGAAACATGCACCAAGAGATCTCTTTATTAGAATTACCATGACCATAGGGAAAGAATAGGGGTTGGTACTAGGATGGATAGCATCTTGACGAAATTATTAGACAAATTTTTCTTCATTTCATTTTTACGGGAAAGGGATGATGATAAGGAGAACATTGGGAGAGTTTGTAAGAAAGACTAGAGAATGGAATGATCATGAACACCACGAGAAGGGAGAAGTCCCTAGGAGTTTAAAAAATTCCTTGATGTTTGGAGATGATAGATTGGAGGTCAAAAGGCATAGAGGGTGTCTCGATGGAATGAATGGAATGGAGTGGAGTGCAATAATTCGAGAATGACCTTTCTTGAGGATCTTTCCATACGATGAAGCCCCATTGATTTCAGGGGATCCTGTGGTGATTCCTTGGAACATATACTATTGACGCTCCTGGATAAATTGCATGGTTAATTCCTTAAACTCCATGAGGATGGGATCAAGATTTTGTAACCATTTTGCACCAAGAACAATGTCAAAACCACCCATGTTTGATAGAAAACATATATTTCATGTTGTATTGGCCAATTTGGAGATGCACATTTTCACAACACCTCCCATATTTCATGGAACCTCCATGGAATCATGATTTGAAAGTTGTTGAATGCATAGATATAACAATCAGTTTCTTGGAAAATGCAATGATGAATAAAAGGTATGGGTTTCCACTATCAATGAGGATGTTGAACTTCCTATGATTAATGTAACAATTATCTTGAGAGTTTGGGAAGCCGGAGAAACTAGTGAGAGCATTGGGTGAAATGATTGGTTCAACTTCTGAGGGGTCTGAGGGTAGGGTAATATTAGTTTTCTATGGTAACGACCATACAGGGGGAGCCTCTACCTCTTCTTCAAAACATCCTCAAGAAGATGGCCATAAATATGTTTTTTTCTTTACACTTGTTCTCTAGAAAACATTTGTCATCACAATTATAACAAATTCCTTGAGTTGGCGTTCATTCATTTTTGTCTAGGTCAACTTTTGGATATTGATGTAAGGTGGAAGGAGGGTTGGAGAGGTAGGTTTTGGGGGAAAAGATGGCTTTCCATTTAAGAAGAACAACATGTTGTGCTTCCCTTATCTTGTTTAGTAGCTTCCACTTAAATTTGAGGGGTGGGCCATGAGGGGAAATGAACACGAATCTCATCCCTTGAGTCCACTAATAAGACATTCAGGAAAAATAATTAGACATGCCATTCGTGTAGAAATCCAAGTGCTCAAAGAACCTATAAATTCTTCCATTGTGACAAATTGTTTCAACTTTGAATTCTTCCATTGTGACAAATTGTTTCAACTTTGTCAAACAACCTAAATGGTGGGTGTTACTATCAAAGTGTTTATAAATATCTTCAACAAATTGTGTCCAAGACACATACCCTTAGCAGGATTTTTTTCTCCATTGACAATGTTCTAAATCGAGATGGAGAACATCATATCAGAGTTTGGCCAACTCATCGGTAATGACGTACAAAGAGAAATAGAGTTCCATTTGAGTGACCTAGCCTATGGGATCTGAGCCATCAAAAAATTTCACCTCCATGCGAGGGGGATGTAGGTCCCACTGAAAGTGGTTGAAAGGAAAGTATGTGGATTTGGAGGATTCAGGACCTTCAGGTTTATAAGGTGTGGTAGAATACAAGGGATCTGGGTCGGGATTAAACAAGGTGGTCAAATTTTTCACTATGTCTCGGGGTTGTTGACACATGGCAGTCATTTAAGTGATGGATGTGGGAAGTGATTTGAGCAGAGCAAGCCAGGAGTTTAGGTTAGCAATATTGGAAGTAAGGGAAGAAATATCAATCTTTGTTTTCTCATTAGCTTTGTCCAAGGCAATGATACGTTGTTCCCAATATTGGTTATGGGTGTGGGCCATGGGGAAGGGACATAGAGGGAAGTGGGACCACACAAATATGTTTTATTGGTGAATGGTGCCTTGACTATCAATACAAAGAGAGGAATTCAATGGGATAGGTGCCAAATAAGGGTTTCTGGAAGGGATCGGGTCCACAGGAAAAAAAAAAGGATGAAAAATGATAGGTATGACTGGGATCATGGCGAAGAGAGGAATCCAATGGGATAGGTCTCAAATAATGGTGTAGGAAGGATCCATACCTTTTTTTTACTCCTACAGAGTTATACTCTAATATGAATAATACTGCAGTGACAAAATGGCCCAATTCTTAATGGGAAGAAATGTGTAGGACTTTTGCAACCCGAATGCAGGAGGCAAGGCTTCACAACAATAAATATTCTATGTTCCTTTGATGTTCTAGTTCCATCCCAAGGTTTAGGGTGTTTAGG
>SNQJ01S0018895.1:0-29478 GCA_010110895.2 Picea sitchensis
CGCGCATGTGCACGCGCGCCCAATTTCTGCAAAGCGCTCTTCAATTTTTCACTACTTTGTATAGTTTTTGCCCTTTTTTGAATGTTGTGAGATTAATTCAGGGCCATGAATGACTTCATTACTGTTTGAAGATGTTGAGTTCTTGTAACCATGTGCGGACAAAATTTCAGTGATAACATTGGGTGCATGGAACTAACCCATGAGTTTGGATTGATGCTTTTTTTGTTAAATAACAATGTTGGTTATGACAAGTGAAGTTATGGCACCTTGATTATGTGATATCTTGATGATGTATTGGAAATCTTACTTGTTGGAAAGATTGATGCATTTGGCATATGGGCTACACATTGGGACATGTGTTTGGTGAGTTGATGAGATGATCATGTTGTACATCATTGATGATCCATAGTTGATGCATGATTGACACTTTTCTAGTACATTGGTAGAGGCACCTACTAGTAGTTTGATTGGCACATGCTTTATGGAGGATTTGGCATACATGTATGGGATTCATCATTTTTTGGTATTGGTGCATGATCGTGTACATGTTTTGGTACACTCATATATGTCATATGATTGATGATACTACAACATTGGTATTACTTGATTATCACAACAATCGGTATTTGTTTATGACACTTAGTTCATGATGGAGACATATCATGAGTGATATGATACATTGATTGGAATGTTGGTAGATGCACATGGTTGGCATATTGGTAGATGCACATGGTTGGCATATTGGTGGATGCACATGGTTCACATATTGGTAGATACACATGTTGGCATGTTGATAGAGGTATATGGTTGATACATTCCATGAATGATATATTTTGGCACATTGCATGATGTTGATGTACATGTTTGATGTACATAGGTGTTGTGCATGATGAGCACATATTTTTGTACAGGATGTACTTGGTTGATATTTTGCTCATGATTCTTTATTTCATTGTTGACATATATTTTGCTTCATGATGCATGGTATGGAAAGAGTTTGATGCATGAACAAGTCCAAGGATCATCATATGGTAGCATATTGTTCATCTTGAAGATAATATAAGGGGAGACATACCCTTAGGGGGAGTCATTATTCTTCCCATGATTCTAGAAGGAGATATTTATCAGATGCATACCTAGAAAAAAACCCTATATTTGAAGAAAGAGCACAGAGGCATAATTTCAGGAGGCACAATGGTCACAGGGGGAGTATGTTCGATGTATATTCAGCATTACATCGGAGTGATATCCCTTGTTCAAAAGGGGAGAGATTATTCAGAGGAATATCAAAGGCATTCGAACAGGGGGAGCAACCCCAAGAAGAAAATGGCCCTTTTCCATTGATGTCAAAGGGGGAGAGATAGTCACATTGATGTGATTGATGATTATTGATTGGGAGAGATAGTCACATTTGGGAGAGACAGTCACATTGACTATTCATGTAGAGCATGCCTTATCTACATGTTGATATCAATAATTTTTAATTGGTGTTGCCATCAATGTTGGTATTTCCATCAATGACAAAGGGGGAAATTGTTGGGTCATGTTGTCATTGATGTCAATGGTTTGATTGATTTATGTCATTGATTGATGTCAAGTGATTGATTGATGTCAAAATATTGATGTAATTTAATATGTATTGTCATTGATGAGAATGCATAGATGAAGATGGATCAATGAGTTGTAATTGATACATGATGAATATGGATCGATGTGGTTTCATTGGTATATGATGCATTGTTGAAAATGTATAGATGACTCATTATTGTCTTATAATGATTGATAAGGTGCACAAATGGATGAACTCCAAAGTGGCCCCCTCATGGTGAAAGCCCTCACGGAAATACACTTTACGGATTGAGTTATCCTAGAAGAATGGTTGGAGGACCCATGCTTGTATGTGGAATAATGAGATGAAGATCAATGAAGTTGTTGGTGAAACTATCCTAGATGGATAGTTCTTGTCTTTCCATTTCCGGTGGTATGTGGAATGTCACATAAATCCTCACGATTTGAGAGTTATGGAATTATGAAGTTGAAGGACCCCCATATCAAGGCTTGAATCCCACAAGGTCAAAGAAGTCAAAATGCTTGAAAAGAAGAAATCATTATTTAAATGATAAATTAAAATGACAAAGTCAAGGTGGATTATTTAAATAATAAAGAGAAGTAACAAAATCAAGAAGAAATATTTAAATGACAAAGTATTGGAGAACTTTCTATTTATGGAAAGTGGTCAACCCTAAAATAAGGAAAATAGGTTAAGTGACCTAGAAATGGGTTAAGTGACCTAGAGTATGAAAGTATAAATAAGATAGTTATCGACTCTTTTAAAACATCCTTTTTGTGGATCAATGGAGAGATTCTTGTGAGATTATCTTTTGGAGGATTGATGGAGAGCTTATTGTGAAAGCATATTTGGTATGTATCTCTTGAGCATGATTGAAGATCTATTCTGAGAAAGAGAGAGTGAGGAGGATTTCATGGACACATCAAAATTTCGGCAATATCGTAGATCTTGACGGAAAAAGTCTTGGAGATTCAGAAACCCTAGTTTCTGAGGTGTACGTGGGATGTAATGGGCCAGGGCACGTACATATGCAGGTTATATGAGCACATGGTGGGTACAGTGGATAAAACCATGGAGATTTGTGTTTGAGATCATGACTGGTTGTTGAAGACTGTGGCAGGTTCCAGATCTGCATTCTATGGGCTAAGATCTGTAACTGAGAAACTGGTATGGTTTCATTATTGTCTTGATGGATAGTATTGTTTGTTGTGTTGTGAATGCCTAGGGAATTCTTGGTATGGCTGCTATGATGTGGTTTAGTTTGGTTGATGAAGTGAGCAGTACTCTTGTGATTCAGTGATGACATGATTTCTATGATATACTAGTTCTTTATACATGATTGAGATAACATTCATATTGATTGGTTGTGGAGCATGAGAAAGCTATTGGAAAGCTTGTATGTGTTGTGAYTGGTTGGTGGTCAGTTTGGATAGTGAGAGACAGAMGAGAATGATAAATTGGTTGCATAGGATCTGAGTTGATCTTGAAGGATAAACCCTAATAGCTCAGAAGGTATACACATGTTGTTGTATACACTGGTCGCGTACATACACGGGTTGTAGTGAGATAGAGTGCATACAAACGCGGGCTGCACTACTGACAGGTCGCGTACCTGTTGCAGATTGATATTTGTTGAGGATTTTTGCCTCATCTCAGTTGGTGATGAGTGTGTAAGATGAGTCTTTCATAATAGAGTTGGTGCTCTTGTAGATTTGTACTCTATTCAATTGTTGCGGAAAAACCCAAGGATTGTAGTCCGTAATAAAAATAAAATTGTACATACATCTTGTGTTCATTGTGTTCCTTGTGGTGATGACTTATTGATGATCTATGTTGTTGATATATGCTGCTGATATATGCTCACATCTAACTAGTTATAAATAACAACAATGAGTAATGAGTAAAATTTGAATGTTAACTAATGAGTTTTGTATAAGAGGGAAGTTTTTGTAAAAAGAGCCCCACACTCATTCACCCCCCCTCTAAGTGTGGTAGGTGTGTCCAACACAACTTCCTTCAAACTTGTGCACTAGATGAGTGATTTGAGTGAGTGATCAAATGAGGTGTTGGCTTCCTTTATTTATACAAACTGGTAGGCGCTGGAAAGGTGTATCTTCACTGGTCAGGGCCGACTTGTCTTATGAGTGGCTAAAACCACTTTAAATTGCCTAGGGGATGACTTCTCAATTTGCATAATATATTTAGGGTTTGACCAATCCCCAAAAGGGTATTTGGTCAATTACAATGCCCAACATGATCAATCCACAAAAGGGGATTGATATAATGAATAATAACTCAATAATAAATATAATACTCTTTGCAGTTACAATATTTCAAAAATATCTTAATAGAAGTATATAACGATCTGATGTACCTACCTTGAGGTCCCTTCAAGAACTCTTGTTCTTCTGCACTATAAGACTTCATTGTATCTACTGCAAATTATGTGATAAATCCTACAACAATGTTGTCTAACCAGAAATATGTTGCCCATGTAAACTTATTATCAACTCGTTGTAACTATGCGATCTCTTCAGGATTCCACTCTAGTTTTCTGATCCGATTTGTGGGATGGTTTTCTTTCAAATTTTTTATCCACTCCTGCAATACATGCGAGAAATCAAAGAAAAATACTTCATGAAATTCGTTGAATACGTACTAGTCCTGATATTTGCGCGGTGTCAAATTCAGGTTCCTGTTATCTTTCTACGCAAGCTACAAATCCTTTGTTTTCAAACATATCTCTATATATTCCTTCATTGGATTCCACAGTCTGAACATCCCCTTTTAGATTCTCATTCTCTCTGAAAATGGCATACACTCAATCCCATTCTGTTCTAACCAACCAACAACATAACCATTTGTTGGGTTTAACCATTTTTTGGTCTTTGTCTTTTCTACTGAGGATTATTTATGGGTTAGTTTGATCCTATCGTACTATCATATATTGACCATGGTTCATATTTGATAAGATCCCAACAAAATCCCTCTAAAACTATCAACCCCTCTAGAAGACCAGAAGGCAACACAACACACAAAGTGTATTGCGCAGTCTCACCTGAGATAGCTCTATGGGTGGCTGCAATACTCAGGTGTTTGCAACCTGGGAATGAGTGGATATATGCGGTCATATCTTGTAATCTTTATTTATTCATTCTAACATCTGATTATAACATTCATTCTATTCATGCATGTGAAATACCAGATCTAACTAGTTAATTCATTCATCTAACATTCACCATTTAACATCAATAAATATGTATACATTCATTCACATAAAACAAGTCTTGCCATGGTTCACCCCCTCTTGGGATACATCCACAAATATATGTCTCTAAATCTCTTTATTATGGTTTAGTAATATGGCACGTCGCACGTGTTTACAATCTTAGATATTACTCTCTCCAATAGGCTCCCCAATCCCCATGAGGCTGACTAGATCACACCAAGATCCTCAACCTGTGATCTAACGCTCAGGATCAAGTCACTCACTACTTTTATATCTCACCAACTACCGACTCGTACAATTCTTACAAATCTCTCTTCTTCAGTCGGCTCCTATATCTCTCTCCCTCTAAGTACTACCTCTTTATATTCTTGGCTCATCAACCATTAAAATACATTACAAAAACCCTAAMCCTAGTGTCGTTAGGTATTCCTTGCATGCGAGCCTTKCCTACTTCCCTTATACATGCTGCTTTTCCTTCCATATGTCCTTCCCTCCTTACATGCTTCTCTTCCAAAAATAACCTTTTCTCTTGACTAGGCATGCATCCAGCAAATATCAACCACTATAATAGTGAAAACAATGATAATATGATGAGTAGATGTAATCCAAGTATAGAAGTGCTTGATCTCTCCATATGCAAGAACTTGTCTAGAGTCAATTGCATAAATACTTTCACTTGTTTCATAGTATTTAGTACAACTCATATGAAGTGATTCCATTACTGCCAGAGGCATGCTATTATTCGTCGCTATGGAATCTATCAAACAAATGTGAAGAACAACATCATGATTTTAAATTGAAATATAAAAAGGTGGAACTTTTCCTCTCAACTTAATAACCAATGTACTCTGAATTTGCTTTGGAATTGCAACAATAGCCTCCATTCTACTTCCTAGTTAATCTAAAATATTGAGATTTTTTTTTCTCTGCTGTGGGATTTTTGCCACCTCCATGAAAGGAAAAGTGCTTCTCAATTTGTTGATTTCATCAACTATATTACATATCATTAGAGGGGGAGTTAAAATCCTTTGCTGCTTTTTTTTTTCTAGACCACTTGATTTATTTTTCTCTTTTTATTTTTATTTTTTCTTTTCTTTCTCTTTTTATTTTCCAATGTTCTCTTTTAATTTGGATTTATTTACTTGCGGACCTGTGTTTCGACAACATTGTCTTGCAAGCTATTATTTTCTTCACCTTATTCGAATATATACATGGATGACTCACATTCATCTGTCTATACAGATTCAAAACTTTCTTCTTCATTGTAGTCAACTTCTTGATCAATAATTTTTTCATCATAAGCTTCATCAAGTATTACTGCATTTGGATTTGGTGCCCTTGGTATTCTTTGTCTTTGTCAATCATTAGTATTCTCCATTCTTGTTCTTTTTTCTTGGACATGATTTCTTATTTGTTTTGGAATATGCATTCTTGGATTAGGCACAAAATTTTCATTTCTTCTCAATCTAGTTATTTCATTTTTCATCTTCCTGATGGTTCTGTTCATTTGTGTAATCTCCATCCCTTGTCTGGTTTCTTTTGTTGCAGTAGGATAATTTTTTACATTTGGGATGGTCCCTTTGAAGAAACCTCCTTCAAATCCTCGATTTTAAATATGATTTATTTTTTGGTCTTCATTATTCTTTGAACTTGAGGCTTCTTGATTTGAAATAGCCAAATTGTCCATTTTCCTTTGGATTCTTCCAAGAATAACATCAGGGTCCACTCATGTTTCCAACACGATCTCTTCCATTTTTGTAGATTTTTCCATTTCTCCATTTAAGTTTTCAATTTGAGAAACTTTGATAGCAAACTTTACATTGGAAGGCATTTCATTCTTATAACAACCAAGAATTACTAGATCATTTGGATTTTTCTCTTCTAGGATTGTATTCAATGTTTTGTTGAATCTCGAATTAAAATCACAAAGTCTCTCATTATTTTTCAGACAGATTTGAGTAAATTATGTAATCAGAGTGTGGTAAGCCACTGGTGGAGCAAACATGTTTAAAAACATAGTTTCAATATCATCAAATTCTGAAATTAACCTTGTGTTCAAAGATGTATATGATTCATAAGCCTAACCGGTCAGTGTTTGAATAAATAATCTTACCATCACATCATCATGTTCAATAATACAAAAATCACAAGTATCCAAGAATATATCCATATGTATTTTAGGATCAATTTCCCCATCTCCCGAAAATGTCTTCAATGTCCCCTTTGAAAGGATAGGAAGCTCATGTTGTTCTCCTTGGAGGTTAAGAGGAGAATCTCTTACCCTTCTTCTTCTATTTGTATACCTTTCTTCTTGTCTTTCTTTGTGTATTTCTTCTTGTCTTTCTTCGTGTATTTATTCTCTATCACCCATAATTGGATCTTTCTTCTTTTCTTCAAAATGATGTTATTTAATTTATGGGATGCACAACTACTTACTTTTCTTCTGGTTACTGGTCCTTTATAGTCATCTAGTTTCAATTTCTATTTTGTGCTTGATCTGTTTGAATTTTTCTTTCATCTATTCTTTGTCTTGTTAGTATTTCTCTTTCTTCCTCTTGAATAATATTTTCCCAATATCTCTCCAATTATTTTGGATTTTGGGTTGTTGTCAATACAATATTATATAATTGATGCAAAATACTCCTTTTGTTTCCTAACCCAATTTCTAATTGGGGCTGATTAGGTTGAGGCAGAGTCATATAAAATCTTGTTTCAGGACCAACTTTATGTTCTCCCCAGTATGGTCACCAAAAATGTTGACATTTGAATCTGTTAGGACCAAAACAAAAACCTCACGAGGATATGAATCCCCCTACATTTTTATAGAGGTGGTACTCCTCTTTGGCTAAATATCTTCTTTAAATATTTATCTAAAAAATAATATAGGATTGTATCAAACGAAAAAATCCAAATCTTTATAGCTCAAGAAAATTCAAATTGCTAAACAGTAAATATATATGGAGAATTCCTAAGAAGTTGGCCATGAACCTCAAATATCACACATTGTAGAAAATAAAATTATCCTCACATCCATCACAGTATAATAAAGTTTCTGATCACATTCAAAATAAAAAGAAATGGTCCAAATTCACAAGACAACTTTGAAAGAGTACTACTTATTATGATCAAAAGAATATTTTGATAAATCGATTTCAAATATCTTATACTCAAAACTCATAGTTATAAAATATAATAAAAAATGATTCTAAAATAGTTCTCTGGAACTTCTCAAAAATAATAATGTATGTTACAGTAATGTAAATTTAAAGGTGTTTTTCCATAAATGGACTAGGAAATGGGTTCTCGTGGACCATAGAAAATATTTACAAGAAATATGATGAAGACAAAAGAGTGTGGAAAAGAAATGGAGAAACAAGATCTGGAAAGAAGACAAATGAAAGTTATCAGAATTTGGTTATATTTTTCTAATGAAAGAATAAATACAACTGGATGGACTCTGACAAGGAAGAAGGTATGTAATCAACATAGACTTACTATGATGGAATCTCTCTCTTTCATTTTCTTGTTGATGAGCCTTTAATATCCTTGATTGTTGTGGTTATGTGACCGGTTGTAACTGCTTCCATTGGAATCTCAGAAATATTGATAGCAGACTCGTTTAACCATTCTTGAATGTATTCTCTTAAGGGAGAAACGATCACTTCTTTCTTGAATTTAATATTAAATAATTCACTTTCAATTTCCCTAAGATCAATTAATAAATTTTGCAATGTTGTTTCAATATCTTCATTTTTATTTGTATCCTCAACAAGCCAACTATCAATATCATCACAAGTATATTCCACCATACTAACAAATATTTTGGTCGATGATTTTTTCAAAGTTTCAACTTGCTATTCAAACTATTGTCTAGTCATGAGCATTGAATTTGATATCAAAATTGGATTTGAAAATTCAATCGTAGTGGCTGCAATATCTAAAGAAATAATATTTGAATATTCCTCAGTCTTTTTCCGTGATAATTCTTTAAGTTGACTTAATAACCCTCTTAATGTATTAATCCTTTCAATCCAATATGCCTTTAATTGTTTCGCAACATGCAAATCTACATGTTTTCTCAACAGTGAGTAAGATTGAGATTCATTTTATTCTTATACTTGATTTAGGGGTACTTTGAAGAGTTTTGTTAGGTTAAATCATAGCAACATGGGTAGCCAATATAGGACATGGAGGCATAAGCATTTCTTCCAATTCTTTGACTCTTTCCTTAAGCATGATATTTTCCTCTTCCATATTAGTTATTGAAACATCTAGTGCATCCCTTGTAACCTTATGAATTGAATATAATATTGATGGAAGCATATGTTTAAGATCAATGGTAGACCATGCCTTTCCCTTTTTATTCTTCGACGTTCTTTCAAAAAAAAAAAACTTTGAAGATTTATCAAATAAAGCATTATGTACAAAAAACGTTTCTTTGTTAGAGAAGACTTCATCTAGAAAAACAAGTGAAACAACAAACTATATATTTTCTTGTGTCTATTCCTCTTCATCTGAGAACCTGATGTTTTCAANGGGTACTTTGAAGAGGTTTGTTAGGTTAAATCATAGCAACATGGGTAGCCAATATAGGACATGGAGGCATAAGCATTTCGTCCAATTCTTTGACTCTTTCCTTAAGCATGATATTTTCCTCTTCCATATTAGTTATTGAAACAGCTAGTGCATCCCTTGTAACCTTATGAATTGAATATAATATTGATGGAAGCATATGTTTAAGATCAATGGTAGACCATGCCTTTCCCTTTTTATTCTTCGACGTTCTTTCAAAAAAAAAAATCTTTGAAGATTTATCAAATAAAGCATTATGTACAAAAAACGTTTCTTTGTTAGAGAAGACTTCATCTAGAAAAACAAGTGAAACAACAAACTATATATTTTCTTGTGTCTATTCCTCTTCATCTGAGAACCTGATGTTTTCAATATCAACATGTAAATCCATATCATCAAGCAAGATATCATTTTTTGGTATATTTTGTTCTTTCCACGCTTGTTGAGAATTGATTATTTTCCTTTTCACTTCCAATTTATGGGGTTTTTTTAAGCTTCCTTGAGGAGGATTTCTTTCTTCATCATCACCTGAATTATTGTTTGTGGGTTTTCTTTGTTGGGCCACTATAGGCTGAGAATTTGATTTAGTTAAAACACTTCTATGAGAAACAATAGGTGATTGAGCACTTCTTTCACTTGAGGGTTTCCCTCTTTCTTTTGTTGGGTATGTGTTATATTCTTTGCACGAATATCCCTAGTGTCTGCTATGTTATGTCGGGCGCGCAGGGGTTCAGGGGTAGAACCCCCAAGAAAAAAAAATTCCTTGGGAAACATGTCTCATTTTTTCCTCGTTTTTCATGTTGTCTCGATTTTTGAGTCCATTATTGGGAAGTTTTTTAGCACATGGTTTTTGTCGATGGTTTTCTATTTCCGGTTAAGGAATTAGGGTTGTTGACTAATCCATGTCATTGTGTTAGGGTTTTGGATGTCGTTGGCTCCTATATGTATATTTTATTGTAAACAATGTATCACTATGAATGAATATAGAATATGTTGGTTTTCCCGGTTTTAGTTTCCATGAGAAAAATATATGTGTAATTTATGTATTTTCTATTGTATATTTTCTATTCTTTTATTGAAAATATATTTACAGTAAAATATTGTACAAGGTTAAAATCTACATTTTATATGAGAGATTTGTTGGCTTCAGGGGGACACCTTTTTGGTCAAGGGTTTGGATCGAGATTGTGATAAGCCTTGTTACAATGGGAGATCTGTGGTATTGATTTTTTAGGTGAAAAGAAATGACGAGCAGTTCGAAAATGAAAATCGAGAAATTTAATGGGAAAAGTTTTGAGTTGTGGAAGCTCAAGATGGAAGATATATTGGTGGATAGAGATCAGTGGATCACGGTGGATATAGGTACTGCACCTACATGAACTTCATCATATGACTGGAAAAATTTGGATCGGAAGGTGAAGAGCACAATTTGACTATGTTTCTCAGATTCACTATTACTGAATATGTCAGAGGAAGCTACAACCAAAGATTTATGGGATAAGTTGGGGAAGTTGTATCAGTCTAAGTCCCTAGTAAATAAACTTTTCCTGAGAAAGAAGTTGTATAACCTAAGGATGAGAGATGGAGACTCGATGGCAGATCATTCTAACACCTTCAATATTGTGGTAAGTCAGTTAGTATTTGTTAAGATTAAAATTTCAGATGAAGATAAGTGTATCAGTTTACTGTGCTCTTTACCAAAATCATGGGATAGTATGGTTGTGGCCATAGGTAGTAATACAACTTCCTTGAAGTTTAATGAAGTGCTCTCATCCTTGTTGGAGGAGGAGATGAGATGAAAGAACATGGAAGGACATAGAACAAATGCATTATTTGCAAGAGGAAGCTCCTAGGAAAGAAATAGATCTAGGTCCTCAAGTGGGAGATGTAAGTCTAAGGGTAGATATAAATCTCCAGTAAAATTTTTAAAGGTATGTTGGAGATGTGGAAAAGAAGGACACTACAAGAAGCAGTGTAGATCCAAATTTGAGAAAAAGAAGGGATCTAAATGTTGGGTATGTGTTATATTCTTTCAATGTGTGTGTGAGAGCGTGTCAGATATGACAATTGCATCTGATCATCCCTCCCACTAGACGCTAAAAATAGCAAAATCCACTAAAAATAGCAAAAAACCACCCAAAAAAAAATACGACAAATTTTTTTTTGGGCGGTTTTTTGCTATTTTTAGTGGATTTGTAAATTAATCCCAGATTAAGGGATTAGGGTTTTGGTATCTACGGAATACCTAAAAACATTGTATATATTGTATGGTGAATGGTGAAATTAAATAATGAAGATAAGAAAGGTTTTCCTGGTTGAGGGTTTCCGGTATAAAATCTCTGTGTACTCTGTGTATGAGCCATTGATTAATTTTTGTCTTGCTTAAGAATATATATGCATTTCTTTACTTCGTAGGTTTAAAACTTACACTAAAGAATCTCCTTCTACAGAATAAATTACCTCCAAGGAAGAAGGAGGGGATGAGTACTTGGATTCTTCAAGCACACATGCAGATCATGAGGCATGGTTGGTTGACTCAAGTGAATCCTTTCATATGCCTCCCCATAGGGAGTGGTTCTGTGAATATGAAAGGTATGATGGAGGTAATGTTTTCCTAGGTGATGACTCGACAACCAGAATCATAAAATGAGGAAAATTCTAGTTGAGTCTCATATATAGAAGGATTAGAACACTACTTGGTGTTCTGCGCATCCCAGGTTTGGCCAGAAATGTGTTTTTTGTAATCAAAATGGACGATGCAAGGGTAAAAACAATATTTTAAAAGGAAACCTATAGGATGCTTCGAGGAGAAAGGGTGTTGTTGAAGGGAGTTCAGTTTGGAACTTTTTATAAGCTGCAAGGAAGCACTATTAGTAATGGGTGTAATATTTCCATTTTTCCTGATATTGGAGTTGAATAAGAAATAACTCCTACAATATCTGAAGAAAAGGTTATTATGTGGCATCAAAGACTGGGGAATATCGGAGAGAAGGGTCTTTGACTACTACACAATAAAGGTATGGTTGAAGATATGTTTAAATGCTCTCTGGATTTTGATTTTTGTGAAAATTGTGTATATGGGAAGAAGAATTGGGTAAGATTCCACTCTGGTGCAATGAGGGCATAAAGAATTTTACAGCTAGTTCATAGTGATGTGTTTGGACCTATGTCGATTCCATCATTAGTAAAATATGTGTATTGTGTCTCATTTATAGATGACTTCTCGAGGAATACTTGGATATATTTCCTCATGAATAAATTCAAAGTCTTTGATAGGTTTAAAGAGTTTAAGGCTCTTATTGAGAATCAAAAAGAGAAAATAATTAAGGTGTTGAGAATAGATAATGGTAGAGAGTTATGTGAGAATGAATTTGAAGAATTTTGTAAGAAGTGTGGTATAGCAAGGAACAAGACTACTCCATATACACCTCAGCAAAATGAAGTTGCAGAAAGGATGAACAGGAAATTGATGCAAAAAGTAAGGTGCATGCTCAATGGTGTCGGGTTAGGGCAAGAATTCTGGGCAGAGGCAGTGGGTACTGCATGTTACCTGGTCAATAAATCACCCTCAATAACACTGGATGACGAGACTCCACAAGAGGTATGGAATGGTAAGAAACCTTCTTTCACACATCTCAAGGTATTTGGTTGTGAGGCCTATGTTCATGTTCTAAAGGAAAACATGAGTAAGATATAAAAGAAGGATGAAAAGTGTATCTTTATTGGGTATAAAGATGGTCTCAAAGGTTATAATATTTGGAGCCCACAAACTAAGAAGGTTGTGTATAGCCGATATGTGGTATTTAGAGAAATGAAGGATGTTGTTAAACAATAATTCCTACCAAGTAAGGAAGAACTAGATAAAATAGAGTTTGATTTAAAGGATGATGAATCAGACTCCATAGAAGAACAAGAATCGAAAGAATAGGATCCTCATACTCCAGTATTGAGGGGATCTATTCGATAAAGAAGGCTACTGGAAAGGTATACTCCATCTGATTTCTGTTCAAATTTTTCTTTTTCTGTTACTGATGATGATCCTAGAACTATCAAGGAGGCAGTGGATTCAGAGGATGGAAAGCTATGGAAAAAGGCCATGGATGAAGAAATGGTAGCCTTGGATAAGAATAAGGATTGGGATCAAGTGGAGTTTCTGGCTAGAAGAAATCCCATTGGCAACAAATGGGTATTTAAAAGGAAGTTGAATGCAGAAGGAAAAGTGGAGAAATACAAATCTCAGTTAGTAGCAAAGGGTTATTCCTAGGTTGAGGGAATTGATTTTGGTGATATTTTTTCTCTTGTTTCCAAGTTAAATTCTATATTATTTTTGTTATCTGTTGTTGATGCATTTTATTTTGAAGTAGAACAGATGGATGTGAAGACATCATTCCTACATGGGGATCTGGAAGAAGAAATCTATATGAAGAAATCAGAAGGATTTGTTGTGAAGGGAAAGAAGGAGTTGGTATGCAAGCTGAAAAAATCCCTGTATGGTTTAAAAAATCACCAAGGATGTGGTATAAAAAAATTGATACTTATATGATGGGATTTGGATTCAAAAAAAACAAAGAGGATCATTGTGTGTATTTTAAATTAATTGGTGATCATTTGATTTATTTGGTCTTGTGTGTGGATGACATGTTGGTGATAGGAAACAACAAGGAGATTATCCAGGATGTGAAAACTCATTTTTCCTCTAAATTTGACATGAAGGATCTTGGTGCTTCAAATTTCATTTTGGGCACATAAATTAAAAGAGATCATAAAAAGATGAAACTCTAGTTAAATCAGAGAAAATATGGCAAGGCAATATTGCAGAGGTTTAATATGCAGGAATGTAAACCGGTCAAGGTCCCTATTCCTTTTTGTGTAAAGTTATCTACGGATCAGTGTCCCAAGACACAAGAAGAGGAGGAGGACATGTCTCTTGTTCCATATGCGAGTGTTGTTGGAAGTTTGATGTATGCAATGGTCTGTACTAGACCAAACATTGCACATGCAGTGGGAGTTTTGAGCAGGTATATGTTAAAACCAGGGAAAGAGCATTGGACAACAATAAAAAGGGTTTTAAGGTATTTGTGTGGCATTTCTAGCTATGGATTGTGCTACCAAGGAAGACCAGGATTGGACAGAGTGTTGGACATACATGTATTTGTGTATGCAGACTAGGATGGAGATATGGATCATAGGATATCTACAAGTGGGTATGTGTTTAACCAGTTTGGAGGAGTAATCAGTTGGATGAGAAAAAGACAGGTTATAGTGTCACTTTCAATTATAGAAGCTGAATACATGACAACCACTCATGCAATTAAGGAAGCAATATGGTTACAAATATTGTGTTTGGGTATTGGGTTGGTACAACAAGCTATAAGGATAGATTGTGACAGTTAGAGTGCAATTTTTCCGGCGAAGAACCCGACTTATCATTCAAAGAAAAAGCATATTGATATTCAATATCACTTTGTGAAAGAAGTGGTTGAAGAAAATAAAGTGTTGCTAATGAAGGTGGACACTTTCAATAATGTTGCAGATTCATTAACAAAATCTATGAGCACTGAGAAGTTCTCTTGGTGTAGAGGATCCATGGGCATTGTTGCCCTGGATTGTTGACTATGTAACTGTGTAACCCCCAGTATGCAAAGAAAAAAACAAGTGGGAGAACGTTGGGTATGTATTATATTATTTTCATGACTAATTTTTGTTTCCTCGGGAAACATGTCGCATTTTTGCCTCATTTTTCATGTCACCTCGATTTTCCTGTCCATTGTTGGACATTTTTTCAGCACATGGTTTTTTCCAATGGTTTTATATTTTTGGTCAAGGAATTAGGGTTGTTTACTAATCTAGGTCATTAGGTTAGGGTTTTGTATGCCCCTGACTCGTATATGTATATTGTATTGTAAAAAATGTATCACTATGAATGCATATAGAATATGTTGGTTTTCCAGGGGAAAAATCTCTATGTAATGTGTGTATTATCCATTGTATATTTTATATTCTTTTATTGAAAATCTATTTGCAGTAAAAAATTGTACAAGGTTAAAATATACATCTTTATGATGCTTTGTAGTGCTTACAACGGTCTCTATATCACCATAATTTTCATTAACATTTTGAACAGGAGGGTCATGACTATGACCTCCTTCTTCTCCAAGTATGAGTGTGTTAACTAATGTACGACTTAGTCCAATTGACATCATGTGATTATAAAAAAGGTGGTTAGGATCAAAACCCTTGATTTCTTCTTCAAATTTTATATCATATTGGTTGAAATGAAAAGCACATTCATCAATCTTAGCAATTCCTCTTAACATAATTTCACCGACTTTCCAGGGTAGAGGAATAAACTGCTTTTTCCATTTTTAATAAAATACATGAAACCATAATTTATATTGTCTCACCACTTCTGTAAATAAATAATTTTTCCGACACATAATAAGGGAGAAAAATATGATTTTCATGAGAACAAAATATCCTAATGATGTTATGATTATCCATTTTCTCAAGAACTTGCTTTTTATTCAGAAAGGTAGATGCTTATAATGAAAGTCTAGAAGTATCTTCCCCAAAGAGAAATCTCTTAAACTCAGATACAAAATCATTATAAACTTCATAAAAATAGTGGAAAACTTTTTATCTCCAGAGAGCTTGATACCACATAGTCACAAGGTCAAACTTTGAATTTACCCTCTTTCCAATACTCAAGCCTTTAAAAGTATGGCAATATGTGATGGAAAAAATCAGATAAGAGGCCATGTAGAACATTTTTTCAACCTTAAAATTCGTTAATTGTGCATAAATTTCATTAGAAATAATCTTCTCCCAGTTGAATATAGCATTTTCATGAACTATAAAATGTAGAATATATAAGTCCAACCGAGTGATAATTGTTGTATAATTCTGACCAGTAATTCTAGTAAAAAGCCAAGCGATTTCTCGATAAGGTTTTTTCAAAGAACTGACCTGAATTCTGGATAAGTCTTGCAACATTGCTGCAAAGTCTTGTAAATATTCCTACAAGAGTTTAATTCCATTATTTCTCCCTTTAAGAAAATTTCTAGCTTCCTCTCCTTTGTATGTTAAATTTGGCTCTGATAATTTTAACATTTTCTTAAAAACTGAAGGCGCCAATGAAATAGGGGAGTCGCTCTGTAGTGGAATTGTCCTTTTGTTATGAATAAATTTATCAATGCACTAGAGGATGATATATTTGCAGTCAAAAACTTCAGGAACACAACCAACAAGAGATATTTATGACATCCAAACCTTATTATTGTCTCTGTCTGTAAATGTTGAATAATACCAATATGATCTTGACCAGTGGTAACTGTGATCTTCTCTAGCGAACAAATTCAGAGTATCCCCACATAAATGTTGTTTTCTCTTGACCATCTTTAGCAGGTTGACAAACTTATTCATAATACCACCTAGAACAATGGTACGATCTCTTTCAATAATACTTGAGTTATATTTTTGATGGAAGCATTAACATAAATTAAATGTAGTTTTCCTCGATAGAAATGTCATTAATAATGACTTTTTTAGAATTCAATTTAGTAGTTGAGCCCGTAAGATTAGTAATAAATATAACTAAATAAATGTGAAATAAAGGGGAAACATCATGATGGGGAGTCATAGTGGACAAAATAATTCAAATGAAACCATGAGTCCACAAGTCCGTTATGGATGGAAAAATGGTTAAGTGTCAATACTTCTCCGATGGACTTATGAAAAGGAAAGATACAGAATGATGAATCTACAAGTCCGTCAGTTAGATAGTCCATGAATGAAAAAGAAACTAAGTATTGGAATCAGGTTTATGGAAAGAAATAATATACACCATGAGTCTGTGAGTCCTCCATCCCGCTAATTTATGAAAGGGACTAAGTATGTTAGAAAATGTAGGCTGTGGGAAAGAGAAGTGCATAATGTATGACACAAAAATATTTGTAGAACCAAAATAAGGAAGACAAAGAAATTCTAAGTACAGAAAAATGAAAAAGAAAGAAGAATGTATGGGGTTCAACAATTGGCTCCAATTGTGGGATGATAACCCCTTGTGGGTTGTCAAGAATCCAGAATCTAAAGACGAGATGTCTTATTTTGTTGGGCGATGGAGTCAAGATAATGAGGATATACAAAAAAAAAGAAAAAGTTATGTACAAGTAAAAAGAGTGGAAATCAAGCAAAGAAACTTTTCAGATGTCTCCCATTGACCTGAAACATTAGTATTGTTTGACGTAGCCCTCCCAACCCTCAGGTTGGAAGTCCACGCACACAAGACCATTCTTCTTCCACTGGCCCAAAGAGCTCTCAACAATTGGCTCTTCTATTTCCCTTTCAGGAAATATACACCCACAAACAACCTTGAGTAATTCCCTCCTTTACACTTCAGGAGATCGGACTTCGCGATTTCGCGAATCCTGTGGCCAAGCGCATTGTTTCTTAGACCCTCGAAACCTGAATTTCCAAAACTCCGATGCATTCGCAAGGTTGAATTTTCAACAGCTCTTCATTCCATCGGGATTTTGGACTTCACGATTTCGCGAATCTTGATGCAAAGGTTTTGGGACTTCACCCCACGAAACCCCGAAATGGTCAATGAAATTGACTTCTCTATCGATAGTGCACCACTTGTCCGACCTGCCGATTCCTATGGCCCACACGTTCCTTTCGGCCCTTCGGGACTTCGCACTTCGTGATTTCGTGAGTCCTGATGCAAAGATTTTGGGACTTCAACTCATGAAACCCCGAAATAGAAATCCATGGGTAAATCCAACGACTCCTGTTGGCTTGAAATATACGGCTCTACTTCTTCTGAGCTTGAACCTTTTGAAACATTCTCCGTAACTCCCCTGCTCCTTTGTGAGATTTGACGGCTCGCGGGACTTCGCGAATTTTCCACGGGGAATTCCGAGCGTCCGTTCTTTCCTTCTCAATGACTTCTGCAACTTTTTACCAAAGTGTTTTTCCATGATACTTAACCAGTTGTGACCCAAACTTGCGACGCTTTCTCAATGCTCCAATGCACAAACTTCCTGTGCTTCTCTTCAAAAATTTTGAAGGCTTTATCCTTCCTGAGCTTTTTCCAACTCCGAGTCTTAAAGAAGACTCTTGTGCACACTCCTTGTGGAGATCCCTCAATTAATCCAAGGAATTTAAACCCTTCGACTCTGCGCACTCCCTGCAGCAGCAGTCTCTCAATACTTCATTTAGGTTACAAAACCTGAAACTCTACTCGTCATGTGCACACCTTGCACGGCTCCTGTGCCTAGCTTCACTTCTGAGGGAATGAGAACAAAAGCTATCTTGTCTGAGCTTTCAGAGACAAACCTCTGAACATTTTGTCAACGTACTCCTTATGGAGAATTCAACTGCACTCCTTGTAGGATCTCTTGCTCAGACAGAGAAACAATTGAAACTTATTTTCCTTACTCTCTCTCTCTCTCTCAGATTTCAAACATTCAACAAGAAATCATTCACACATAGCATAAAAGCAATTGCATGACAGAAAGAGTAAAGTATTCATGAGCATAACATTCAAAAATGCACACACAAAGAATATTAGAACACCATGAGTCTGAATCAAAACCCTTTTTGTATTTATCCAGAACTTTTGTACATGGAATTCATCTACACAACTCTCTGCTTCTTCTCTTCCATGCTCTATGCTCTCAATTGGCATCATCTATGTTACAATACACAATGAGGGTTTCTATATCCCGTTTCCCTCTTTCATTCTAAACTGTCTAATCTACGCATTAAATTCTATCTACTTGCATTAACTATCATAATGCCTTCTACCTACTAAGGACGAGAGCGGATCGCTCAAGGTTCGTTTACATTTTACAAGTGCGCCTCCACTTGATGACTTCATTAATGTTTCAAGACATTTTCAAAATTTTCACTGGGCGCTTTTCCAGTTGTCTTTTATCTCCGCATTGGCTCGCTTGAGATGCTCCTGCATCATTGTTCCCTTCATGTCCTTGAGCATATATGAGTTGAAATTGATAATATTTTCAATGACATAGGGCCCAATCTAGAGTGATTCAAAATTTGTATGCATTGAGGGATTTTTGTTTTCCTTATTCCAGAGTAATACTAGTTCACCTTTTTGGAAATTCTTTATTGTTTCACTTTGATCAAAATAATTTTTGACATTTTGTTGTCTTTGACACATTTTATTCAAGGCTTTAGCTCTTTCTTATTCAAACTTTAACAACTGATTGGATCTCTTATGCAAAGGAGAAGTATTTTTTGTATCTTCGATGTTTAATGCATAAGTCAAAGAATTCAGTTCAAAACTAAGTGGCATTTTTACTTCCTTTCCCTACATCAATGCATAAGGGGATGCTCCAATACTATCCTTTGGTGTCATCATGCTTTCCCATAATGCATCCATTAGTTTTAAATGTCAATTTCTTTGATTTTGATCAATTGTCTTCTTTTGAATTTGAATTAATGTTTTGTACGTAGATTCAACAAGTCCATTTCCTTGGGGATAACAATTTAATAATTTCCCCATTATGATACCAAATTCCCTAAAAAATTTAGTAAACTTAGATCAAATAAAAATCGACCCATTATCAGTGATGAATTTCTCTGAAAGCCCAAACCTTGATAGAATATTATATTTAAGAAACTTTATCAATTCTTCAGAATCAACCCTTTTTAATTCTATTGCCTCTTTCCATTTCGTGAAATAATTTGTGGCAGTAAGAATGTATACATGTCCTTTCTTGGATTTCATTTTTAACAACCCAATGACATCGAGTCCCCATTGTAAAAATGGTTCTTCCACCAATATAGGTTACAAAGGCATTGTATACCTCTTCATTTTTCCTGAAAATATTTGACAAGCCGAACATTTTCTTACCATTACATATGAACCTTAAAAGTTGATGGCCAATAATACCCAACTCTTATTATTTTGTGTGTATTAGTAGTTGGTGAAAAATGTCCTCCACATATTCCTTCATGAAATTATTTTATCAATTTGTGAGATTTTGTTACATCTACACACCTCAATAATATTCCATCATAGTTTCTTTTGAATAATATTCATGTGATTAACACATACTGATTCGATTTGATTTTTAGGGATCTTCTTTCCTTAGGAGTCATACTTATTGGGAATTGTTCGTATCTCGAATAGAAAATGATGTCCTTGTACCATTTTGAATTCAAAATAGGTTTTCCAACTGAACACGAGACCACCCCATTCAATGCTTCATTATCAACAAAAAGTTTACATAATCCTGAATAACATATTCTTGAATCTTATCCAACCAATTTTCCCACTTTCCTTCTCTCAATTGTTGATTTAAGAGAATTTTCACTGGGGAAGATGGAACATATGCTATAACATGAGAATTCAAAATATAAGTTCGAAAATGTGTCACCACCTTAACAAGAGATAGTGCTTGTTTCTCCAATTCTGAATATTTTAGCTCATAATCATGAATGGTTTTACTCATAAATCTTATTTTTAAGTTATTCATATTTAGAATTTATTTGTGTAAGGACTGAAGCCACAACCCCCTCTGTAGAAAAAGAAGATAAAATAAAATCTTTATTGAAATATGGGATGATAAGCACAAGTGTCATGGTGATTGCACACTTTATACTATTGAAATCATTTTGAATTCTAGAGTCCATTCAAATCTTTGATCCTTCTTTAACAATAAATTTATTGGCTTGATGATGCTTTCATAGTCAGGGACAAATCTTCTTACAAAGTTTATTTTTCCAAAAAATGATTGTACCCGTTTCTTTGAAGATGAAGGATTTAGTTCATTAATGGATTTGACTCTTTCTAGATCAATGTAGATTCATTATTTACTAATTATGTGCCTTAACAATTGCCCTTCAGATACAAAAAACAAACACTTTTTTGGATTAAGAGAAATCCCATATGATCTACATCTTTCAAAAACTTGTCTCAAATGATCAATGTGTTTTTCTCTTGTCTTGGAATGGATAGTAAGATCATCTTGATAATCGACCATAAATTTTCCAATAAGATCTCTGAATGCATGATCCATGGCTCTTTGAAAAGTGGCTCCAACATTTTTTAAGCCAAATGACATGCGAGCATATGCATATGTCTCCCATGGTGTTATAAAAGCAGTCTTGGGCTTGTCTTCCTCTACTAATACCTAATTTTATCCTAATAAACCATCTAAAATAGATATACAAGCTGATCCAATGACTTGTTAAAGTAGAAATTCCATGTTAGGCAGAGAATAATTATCTTTAATACTCAATTTATTCAAATCTTGGAAGTCAACACACATACAAATTTCTCCAGTCTTTTTTCGCACCAATACTAGATTTGAAAGCCAATCTAAATGTCTAATTGGATAAACAATTCCAACATTTTTTAATTTTTCAAGCTTTAGTTTTACCAATGGCTTTAGATTATGATTCATCAGTCTTATTTTTTTCTTTAAAGGATTTGCCCCTTCTTTCAGTGGTATAATATGTTGTAATATAGACTTTTCATAAGCCTTGAGATCATCGTAGCTCCATGCAAATATATCTTGAAATATTCTTTGAATAAAGCAATGTATTTAGCAAATTATTTTGGTGTGCAATCAATTCCAAGATTCACATACTTAGGGGAGATTTTAGTTCCAATATTTATATTCCTTGTTTCTTGCACCTTACGCACTGATACTTCTTCTTTGAGTTTTTTTTCTTGGTCATATCTTGTAAAAAGAGATTCAAATTTGATACAATCTTTTGGAACAGGGGTAAAACTGCCATCATATTCCTTAAAATCATTTTCATTAGCCAAAAATCATTCAATTACTCATAATTTTCAAATACTTGCAGGTATTCTTGATTTTCGGGCACTGAGGGTCTAAAAATTCCTTTCACTTGGAATGCAGTTTTACTTTGAACATCTTCAATATTGGATAGTGAAGCAACAAGTGCTAATGAATCTGCCTTTTGATTATTTTCTCTAGGGATGAATGATACATTAAATGAACTAAAATCCTCCATCAATTCACTCACTCTTTTCACATAGAATTTTAGTATCTCTTTCTTGATCTTATATCTTTGGATGACTTGATTTATAACTAGTTTAGAGTCGCTAGTTACAATCAAGTGCTCAATTTTCATTTCCAATGCCAGGATCATCCCTTGGATTAATGCTTTGTATTCTGCTTCATTGTTGGTGCATGGAAATTATAGTCTGATGGCATCTGGATATATAATTTTATCAGGGATTTTAAGCACAATTCCAACGTCATTCCTTGAGCTTGAGCATGCACCATCAAATGACATTCTCCAAAATCTAGAAAAAGAGTCATCTCCTTTTTTTTCAAATTTTCTGATTGCTCCAAATTGATTATAGCATAATTTCCAATACCCGCATCCACATAATCTTTCATCGATTCATTTTCCTTATTCTTAAATGAAAATGGATTTCTAGGCTCATGAGGAACCTTGAGAATTGTCCCATCTTTGTTTGGAAACATCATGCAACTACCATGATTCATGATATAACCCCCAATCATTGAATACCAATCTCTTCCGAGGAATACTCCATATGTTGGAGGAATATCAACCACTATAATAGTGAAAACAATGATAATATGAGGAACAACTATAATCCAAGTATAGAAGTCCTTGATATCTCCATATGCAGACACTTTTCTAGAGTCAATTGCATAGATACTTTCACTTGTTTCATAATATTTATTACAACTCATATGAAGTGCTTCCATTACTACCAGAGGCATGATATTATTCATTGCTCTAGAATCTATAAAACAATTGTGAAGAACAACATTGTGTTTTTCAATTGAAATATAAAAAGGTGGAACTTTTCCTCTTAGGTTGACAATCGATGTACTATGAAATTTCCTTGGACTTGCAACAAAATCCTTCATTCTATTTCCTGGTTCATCTAAAATATTGAGAATGTTTTCTCTCTACTATGGGATTTTTATGACCTCCATGAAAGGAAAAGTGATTCTCAATTTGATGAGATCATCAAATACATTATATATCATCTAAGGGGGAGTTAAAATCCCTTGCTTCTTATTTGTTTCTAGACCACTTGATTTATTTTTCTCTTTTTATTTTTCTTTTTCCTTTTCTTTCTCTTTTTCTTTTTCAATATTCTCTTTTAGTTTGGATTTATTTACTTGCATCCATGTTTGGACAACATTGTATTGCGAGATATTATTTTCTTCACCTTCTTCAAATATATACATGGATGACTCACATTCATCCATTTTTACAGATTCAATAATTTCTTCTTGAATGTAGTCAACTTCTTGATCAATAATTTGTTCATCTTAATCAATAATTTGTTCATATTAAACTTCATCTAGTATTATTGCATTTGGATTTGGTGCCCTTGGGATTCTCTATCTTTGTCGATCATCAATATTCTCCATTATTTTTCTTTGTTCTTGGGAATGATTTCTTCTTTGTTCTGGAATAGGAATTCTTGGATTAGGCACACAATTTTCATTTCTTCTCAATCTAGTTATTTCATTTTTCATATGCCTGATGGTTTTGTTCATTTGGGTAATATCCATCCTCTTTTTGGTTTCTTTTACTATAGTAGGATCATTTTTTTACATTTGGGATGGTCCCTTTGAAGAAACCTCCTCCAACTCCTTGATTTTCAATATGATTTGTTTTTTTATCTTCATTCTTCTGTGAACTTGAGGCTTCTTGATTTGAAATAGCCAAATTTTCCATTTTCCTTTGGATTCTTCCAATGATAACATCAGGATCCACTCCTATTTCCAACATGATCTCTTCCATTTTTGTATCTTTTTACATTGTTCCATTTAAGTTTTCAATTTGAGAATCTTTGATGGCAAACTTTACATTGGAAGGAATTGTATTCTTGTAACAACCAATAATTACTAGATCATTTGTCATTTTCTTCTGGGATTTTATTCAATGTTTTGTTGAATATAAAATTAAATTCATGAATTCTCTCATTCTTTCTCAGGAAGATTTGAGTAAATTATGTAAGCAGAGTGTGGTAAGCCACTGGTGGAGCAAACATATTTAAAAACATAGTTTCAAGATCATCAAATGATGAAATTGACCTTGTGGTCAAAGATGTATAACATTCATAATCCTGATCGATCAATGTTTGAATAAATAATCCTACCATCACATCATCATGTTCAATAAGATGGAAACCACAAGTATCCATAAATAGATCCATATGTCTTTTAGGATCAATTTCCCCATCAACCGAAAATGTCTTCAATGCCCCCTTTGAAAGGATAAGAAGCTCATGTTGTTCTCCTCAAAGGTAAAGAGGATAAATCTTACCCTCCTTCTTGGATTTCTATGCCTTTCTTCTCGTCTTTCTTCACGTCTTTCTTTTCTATCACCCATAAATAAATCTTTCTTCTTTTCTTCAAAAGGGTGCTCTTTAATTTATGGGATGTGCAATTGCTTACTTCTACTTTTGGTTATTGGTCCTTTATACTCATTCAGTTTCAATTTCTATTTCGTGCTTGATCTCTTCAAATTTGTCTTTCATCTCTATTTTGTCTTATTAGTATTTCTCCTTCTTCCTCTTGAACAAGAGTCTACCAAGATCTCTCCAATTATTTTTGAGTTTGGGTTGTTGTCAATACAAGATTATATAATTTGTTTGAAAACACAGGTATTCCAACAGAGGACAAACACCTTTAGTAAAAACTCACACAACTAGATCAAATATCAACACACCTATGTTTTGATGTGGTAAAACCCTTGTGGGGAAACATCCACGACCCCAGCCAACACGACCACTTGGAGTAGTTTATTAATGAAAAATAAAAATATTATAGAGATATTTTACAAGAGAGTTTCTCACAATCGATCATTGAAAAATGACACTTCATGCTCTTTAAATAGAGATCATGGACCAATCGGGTGTTAAGCCACAAACCAATGGTTGTTAACATCAAGGAGAATATGAACCATCGGATCACTCTATGTCAGGAACATATCATGACCGTCAGATTTCCTAACTACAAATGCATACTAATGCATACTAAAGAAACACACTTTTACCTAACGACACATTATACCAAGTAGATCTTAACTAACTCCTAAGTGTCTAAATATCTTAACATCCCCCCTTAAGAACAACTTGGGATAGTGTTTGCGATGGAAGTCACTCCTGGATTTCTAGCAGGAGAAGAGCCCGACGCCCATCAGTTTTATGTCACGATTTTTTTATAGATGGGGTGACCGAATGGAAGCCAACTCAAAACGATATCATTCCAACTCCAAACTAGGCCATGCATGCATGGGTGAGTGAGGTCTTATATAAACTCTAGACAATGAGCTGTAGTAAAGGGTGAACATGTGGAAGACTTATATGGGAAGAGTGCGAAGGTCTGTTATAAATGACAGGTTCCTAACAGACTGTAGAAGAAGGCATCCAAACGCAAGGTCTTCTTACATTTAAATACAGAAAACCAGAGAATACAATAGTGCAACGATAAATCATTTATCATAACATAACTGCAACAATTCGCGCGACTCAGTCAATCACGAACTCTCTATGAGATGAAAATTAGATGGAGTGAGAAAAACTGTCTGTCATAAAACAAGATATCTCCTATACATATGCATATCCAACAAACTAGAATGTCTGTTAAACTTTACAGTAGGGAGCTCTGCTCTACCATTGATCCTTACAAAATACAAAAACTGACCCTATATACTCAGGAAAATTCACCTAACAGAGGCGTGCCCAGTGACTCACAGCTTGATGTCCCCTCAGTCAAACTCATACTAATATCTTCCTTTAAGTGTCATCTTAACTACGCATGGCCCCTGCAAAGAGGGTAGATGAGCCATTAAGTGTTGGGCTGGCGTGCGCAGACTTCTCTGTTGAGTTGAGGACTTCGGCATGGCGTCTTTGAGAAAATCGATGCACAGGAATTCCTCGAGAAGATGGTTCGCCAAACCCTCCATCCCCTGCAATTAATGAGTGAGGCGAGGTTTCAACCACCCTCTCTCTTATTCATTCACTCCGAGCAGGTGCTAGGATTGAGATCAAGTTGAACTGGCACCTGGAGAACACAGTGATCCCTTCTGCAGCTAAACCCGGCGCTTCGGCCCTTTGCGCATCTCTTGCTATCACCCCCAAGTGACCACGGGCTGTGACCCTATGCTTATTCCCAAAGCACTTCTGGCATTCGTGAATGGAAAAAAGTTAATCTTTGGTGATTGAAGTTGCGAGGGGCGAGGAGGAGAGGATCCTAATCGTGCACCACATGTTCGCTTCAGATGGACGGCTGAGATCTCCTCGGCGATATTGTCGGCCCAGGCTCTGGACTCCCTCAGCACTTTGCGACTCGTGGCTGGAAGAGGCAGGTCCTTGATCTTAAAAGTTGCGAGGGGCGAGGAGGTGAGGAGTCTAATCGTGCACCACGTGTCTACTTCAGATGGACGGCTGAGATATCCTCGGCGATATTGTGGGCCTAGGATCTGGATTCCCTCGGCACTTCGTGACTCGCGAATCCTAACACCAATACTTCGGGGCTTCTTACGGCGAGATCCTTAGGCTTCGTGCCACCTGTATTCCACTCGCTGACTCTGCTATGGCCCCCAATGCCTCCAACTGTCGGGATATCGCTTCTCACAATCTCGCGATCCCCGCACCCAAATTCTCGAGCCTTTTCTTGCGAGGCCCCGATATGCAATCCCACGTGCGGATCCAACGGCTCTTCTCGATCCATATCCAACGTCCAATCCACTTCTCGCGTCCTCACGACTTGAGATACCCAGTGCTTGGGCTTTTACCCTGCGAACTCCCGAGTTCGCGATATCATCGACCTTGGATGATGCCGACAACACTTTGCCTACTCGCTTGACCTGCTACTTGGAAAAACAAGGATTCTCCCATGCTGTGCTTGATCACTTCGTTCAACTTGCAGACCTGAATGCTCTCTAGCCCATGACAAGAAATATCGCTAACATTTGGCTCCATGGGGGATAGAGTCGTCCCTGTGATGCTCTAAGAACTCCTTCTGCAGCTTGCCTTGCTATTGGGCTATGGAGTCACTTATTAGGCCGAAAACAAATAAAAAGAAACTAAACAAAGAACTAAAAGACAATATTTACAAACAGAGGAGCCTCCTAAGGCTCAAATAAAACATCTTTTCAGAAAATTCCCATTCACTGGGCTGTTGAAAACCTCTTCACCCTCCAGGTCCTGCAACCCATAGGTGTTGTTGGAGAAAATCTCAGAGATTTTAAAGGGGCTGATACAGAGGGCGTCGAACTTGTTGTGCTTGCCTTTATCCTGTCTAGGTACGTCCCACTTGAACACCAAGTCCCCGATCTCGATCTCCTTTTTCCTGACCTTCCTGTCAAAAGCCTGCTTGATCTTTTGTTGATGACTGTAAGCTGCGTCCCTCACTTGTTCTCTGCTCTGCTTTACTTCCACTATCTGATGAATTCTTCTGATCAAATGATCTGGTTCTCCCTCGTAGTCTTGAAAGAACTTCGCCACAGGTAAGGCGATCTGAGTAGGGAAAACCGCCTCTGCTCCGTAGACTAGTTGAAACGGCGAAGTGCCTAGAGACTTCTTCTTTGTGACACGATCGACCCACAGAGCAAACTTCAACTTTGAATCCCAGGATCTTTTGTTATCCTCTAACAATATTTTGATGATCTTTATCAGGCTTTTGTTTGAGGATTCCGCTAAACCATTTCCCTGGGGATAGAAGGGGGTGGAGTGAATTAGCGAGATCTGGAACTGCTCGCAGAACTTAATTAGAGGTTCATATTTGAAAGAAGCAGCATTATCGGTGACAATTCTGCTGGGACAGCCAAATCGGGCTATGATATCTTCCAGGATGCTGACAATTACTTTGTGTGATGCGCTTCTAGTGGGGACAACTTCTATCCACTTGGTGAAATAATCTGTTGCAGTCAGGATCCATCTATGCTAACCACTTGAGGGAGGATGAATCTCTCCGATGAAGTCCAACCCCCACTGCTGAAAGGGCGCTGAAACTACTACAAGCTTCAATGGCAGAGATTTGAGTTGTTGCTTTCCTGAGAACTTATGGCACTTGATGCAAGCTCTGGTTTCTCTGCAGACATCAGGGAATAAAGTGGGCCAGTAATACCCATCCCGAAGGATCTTATGGGTTGTGGTCTTCCAGAAATGGTGCCCCACACAAAGGCCACTGTGGAAATCAAATGTAACCTGTTGAGCTTCTTGTGGGTCCAGGCATCTCAGAAATACCCCTAGAGGATCTTTCCAGTACAAGGTTTGGTCAATGAGGCAATACCTGACTGCCTTGAGCTTTAGAGCCCTTGCTTTGCTTTTTCCTATTCCATCAGGGGGCTTCAATTCTTGCAGAAAGTACAAGATATCCTTGTACCAGGAGCATGTTTCTAGGGACAGGGCACCCTGAAAATTCTTGTTGGATGAATCAGCTTGCTCATTGATGAAGCTAATCCCCAAGGCTTTGCAATTAGATTCAGCCAGCAACTTGGCCAAACCCTGCCCCTTTATCAACTTGGTGGGCTTAATCTCCAGATCAAATTCTAGGATCTTGGCAATCCACTTTCCTCTTCTTCCATCCATGTCGGACTGTATAAGAATGTCCTTCACAAAGGCCGAAGGAACATATGCAATGATCTTTGAGTGCAAGACATAGAATCTGAAAGATTTGAGAGCTTTCACCAATGCATAGGCTTTCTTTTCCATGATCTCGTACCAGAGTTCTGCGTCTCTTAATGCCCTGCTGTAGAAGGCAATAGGTTGCTCTCGCCCTTGATAATTTTTCTGCAACAAAACTGCCGCTACTGTATCACAGGAAGCAAAAGAAAATATCAGGAAATCTTTGGAATAATCCGGGCTGATTAGCACAGGTGCCTCAGTCAACGCATTCTTTATTTGGACAAAGGATTCCCTGGGTTCAGTGGTCCATTTTACTTCATTTCCCTTCCTGAGCATGGTTGTGATGTGTTTCACCATCTCGGCAAAATTTGAGACGAATCTCCTCAGAAAATTAATCTTCCCCAAAAATGCCTGAACCTCTTTTTTAGATCTAGGAAGTGACAGGGTCTGAATTGCTTCTACCCTGCTAGGGTCAATCCT